>JAMKQA010000423.1:0-39361 GCA_024699735.1 Posidonia australis
CGTTTATTCAAATCTCTTGTTGCAGTCGTCTGTTATTTTCAATAACATTTATTGCCTTACAAGCTTTTTGTATTCTTTTTATGTTTATTTGTATGTCTAGTCTTTTCTCAAAAATTCTATCTTCTCAATTGTCTAGATATTGATCATATAATCACCTACATCTTCTTCATCTATTAACTTAATACAAAAGGTTAATTACGCTCTTAGTTGCTTTTCTCAAAAGCACTTGTTGTTCCTTCTCATTCTTTAAATTCCTTTCCAATCATTAGATTCCAAGGCTAAGATTCTTCATCGTCATTGTCAAGTAAATCGTCAACATCGACAGTAACATGGACCTTCATTGAAAAACCTACAATGTATCGATTGAAGATCTTTCACCCCCAATGATCAAAAAGGTGAGGACCATTATTTGGATGAATAGATGCTACAAAGGTTCTACCCTCTCGCAAGGCGATCTTGCATTTCCATGGCATTCTAAATAGGAGAGCCCACCCAACTTTTGTGGGTACCAAGGATCTTCAACCGGCTTGAAATTTGAGCTGGCGTTAAAGATTGGTCGATCATCGACATTACGGATGCAAGAGCATATAGAGGGATGTTACATACTTTGACATCTCACTAGAAGATTGTGACGATCGATCATGCTGCTCCATCAGGTTTCAAGACTAAATTGCTATGCTCAGAGGATTGCAAGGAAGGAGATATCATCATCATGTTCTTAGTGGCGATACTAGTCTTATGACAAGATTGATCACCATTGTGGTTGAAGGAAGAGATATTTCCTACTTGGAGTTCGATTAGGATAGTTTTTATTTGAAACTTCTATTTGTTCCTCTTTCTTGTGTTGATCTTGCTCCTTCGCGTTGCAGTGGCTTGCACATTGATTTTAAGGGAGCGGTAGTTGCCATGAGTGGGGAGTTCGGAGCCACTGGTGAGCTAGGCTCGAAGGAGGGATCTACGATCTACATGCCGAAGGAAGCCTTACATAAGCCTATGGCCAGGGAAAAAGGGCAATCAGAGGATGTTTGGCCATTGGCTAGGAACACTTTGATGCCTAAGTCAGAAAAGGGAGACTAGGTTTAGGAAGGGAAGAAGAGCCAAGTCTCCTAAAGAGAAGGCACAGCCCCTTTGTGTGTGATGATGGAAGGGCACAACATGCAAGAGATATTGTGTGTTTTTCAGGTAGTAAAGCCCCTCCCCCTCCGCTCTAAAACCCTAAGAGTAAGATTTATACTTAAGTGATAGTGAAGGTTTCACTATTGACACGTGTCCTAAGAAGGTGAGGCGAGTTGCATGCTAGAGGGCTATCGAAGGCAAGTGATGTGCTCCCCTGTGTAGAGAGACAGCCTATCGCTTGAAATGATTCTTAGGTAGGTGGTGATGTCAGGATGGATGTAGGGTGGGATCTGCAAGAAATATTCCTAGCACTCTTCTCAAGATACCGTGGATTTCAGACCGTTGCTGGCAATTGTTGTAGGTGCAATAAATGCTTCTAGATATGGTTTTGTCAAAAGATCTTGTGGAAGTGATACAGGTGAACTTTTTGGAAAGGTGCACTTTGAAAATTATGTTTCTCAAATGCTGAGGCCCATCATAGTTGTCTGGAGCTTAGCCAGAGACGAAACCTTGGGAGATGATCTTAGTGTGGGATACCGTTGGGCTTGGTGCTAGTACAAGAGTAGCTCGGGGCTTGATGGTCCGACTGACCACGAGTCTGGGCACCCACCTGACATGGGAACTACGGCCCTGTTAGTACAACCACAAGCAAGCTATTCAAGATGCTCAATTATTCCCCTGCCCGATGGTGCTCGACAACAATCCTGAGTTGTGAGCCTTCTACCGATCAATGGCCCAGCTTAGAGTTATATTCTCAGGCTGTGTGGGACAATTTCTGCATCATCATGTGTAAAATTCATGGATCAAAATTTGTCGGAAACTCTATTTCCTATTGTTATAATATAATATGTCTGTTTTGTTTGTTTCTCTAAAGTAATATTATTCCATTACCAAAGAAATTCATATTCTTACAACAAGAATTGTGCTTGTTACTCAATGAAAACATCCAATTACCAAAGAAATTCTCTTGGTTACCATAGGATTTGTTGTTGTTACTTGAGGAGTTCTTCTGATCAGTAGAGAAATTCTTCATAATGGACAAGTTTGTTCTTATACCATGTGATTTAAGCATGTCCTTAGATCTACATGTCTAGCTAGGTGGATTTAGATGTGTCACTTGCCTCATTCAAATTTTTCTGATAAGCTATATTTAAATGTGACACATATTGGTCCATGTGTTCCATGTGTCCAAGGAGCTGACGTCAGTCCACCAAGAAGTTTATTCAGAGCTTGCTAAAAAAAATAGGGATAGCTACAGATGATCTCACAGAGAAACCGGCCTTGCCAATAATGACAGTCGAAATTAAATAGGAGGAGACTATAAACTTGACACATTGACGTAGACTCGATCGATGTATTGCGGAATACTGTGATCATTCAGAAAGATGTCATCGTGTCACCCATCAACATTAGTTGTCTCCTCCAACTTCATTGGATCGACGCCAAATGCCTTTGGATCAACTTTTGATCAAAGACTAACTTTGTAGATTCAGAGAGAGAGATGGACAACGTGGATCAGCAGGTTTACCTTGTCTTGTGATACAACCAAAATACTACCAAGAAGAGGTCGGTGTAGCAAGAATACCAAAACCACTGCTTATAATATTAAGCCCGAGTTATGTAAACCCTAACTGCCAATAAACAACCACAACTGCTAGGACATCTGAAACAAAAATACGCTGTATGTCACTGTTGATTCATTTTCATCAAATAGCAACTGAAAATATTCTAGTAAGTAATTATCATGATAAATGACTCGGAGAAGGATAATCCAAAAAAAGTTACATCGAAACGCAAGGACTTCTCAGTTTTCAGTGGTAACTGGATCTCGTACGTACGTGCTTAAACATGCAACACACCTTTTCATCGCTTGCATTTTGATTAATCATAACACAGTATCAATAAAGGGCACGTAGGATCCAGATAGTTAAAATTGAAAGTAAGTTGCTACTTACTACAGTAAAAAATGTTGATGTTTTTGGAAAGTCACTTAGCAGCACACGATAAAACATCCAGTGGTTGCAAACGAAACAAGAAATGGCTACTTCAAGGAGTAGATTAGAATATTTATCTGAATGTAAGCATGAGGTGTACATCGAATTAAACTATAAGTAAATGAAATAAAGACAAGAAGAGGTTTATTGCAATTTTGCAACAATATCCGCTACAATAAAATTGTTTGTTACCAATCGATTTATTTCCGTCGGTAAATAAATAAATATAGTCATTTATCGACTTGATATTTTTGTCGGTAAAAAATAAATTTACTATTCACATAATTTCCACCGATGATAAAAGAATACCGACGATATTTTCCGTCGACAAGTAAAAACCACGTGACCAAAAAATTCGGGGGTTTTTTTATTTTTCTGCAGTACTCCTTTTGGTCGACCCATCCTGTGTAGTACACTAGTACTCCTTCTAGCCTCTTCCTCTTCTTCTGCAGTATTCCTTCAGGTCGACCCGTCCTCCAACAAAATTGCCCAAAGTACTCCATTCCTCAGTCGTCATTGACGTGATCCAATCCTCTGAAGTCTCCAGCCAAGTCCTCCTCCTCCTCCAGAATCACTAGTGTTCAACTCAACTAAGACATAGTCGACCTCCTCCTCCTCCTCTGCCGGCCAAGCACTCCGTAGTCATCATCCTCCTAGAAGCCTTGACGATTTCGCGGTCTTCCTCCTCTTGTAGGTAAATAATTCTTTTTTTTTTACAATATTAAACAATGAACCCAAAAGACTTTTTAATCATTGAATATATATTTTCTCTCTTGTGTGAATTTATCCATCTGTACATCGATTACAGAACTCTCTATCCCATTTATATATTCTCTCTTGGTTTTTTCCTTTTTTTTGATTTATTTGAGGGATTTTTTGTGCTCTCCTATTTGGTAATTTTTTCCTCGATTTGTAATCTGTTCGGTTTTTTGGAACCATTATTTGACTGTAGTTCATGTTTTTCTTTCATGAATAAAGTCAATGACATGCCATTTGATTTCAGTTAGCATCTCTACGTCATTTATCTTATATTTAGGTTGCATTTAGAAACACTTTTACTTATGCAACTTATTAAGAAAAGCTGATTTTTTTGTTAAGTTGTAGTTTTTGTTGTTTTTATGGAGATAAAGAAAGTTTATTTTATTTATGTATATCTAATAAACACTTATGAGTTAATCAAATGACTATATTGACATTGCCATTGCCGTCAACTATCGTCTACTTGTCGTTGCATCATCACCATCCGTCACCATTGATCACCACTACCATCGTTGCCCACTACATCTACTGTTGTTGTCATCGTCATCGACCACTACCATTGTCATCGTCCGCAACCACCACTATCTTCAGCCACCGTCGCCGCTGCTATCACTGGCCACCACTGTTGATGTCGTCACTAGCACCATCGTCGTCACCGATCACCACCATGTGGGTCGTCGACCACCACTACCATTGTCATCGTCAACCACCGTCGCCATTGTCAACCACCCTATCGTTGTCGTCGTTGGTCACCACCGCCATCGTTGTCATCGATCACTACCACCACCGTTGTCGTCGACCACCACCATCACTGTCGTCGCTAACTACCACCATCGCAACCATCACAGGCCAACAGCACCACTATCACGAATCGTCGGCCACTACCACCATTGCCATCGTCACCACCACTACGCCGCCATCATCGGCTACTACCACCATTGTCGTTGACAACCATCATCGTCACCGTTGTCACCGCCGACGGCCACCACAATTACTACCATCGTCGTCCACCACCACTACCGCCATCATTGGTCACCGCTGTCGCTGGCCACCACCATCTCTACAATCGTTGGCCACCACCGTCGTCATCGTTGGCCACCACCATCACCGTCATGCTTTAGTTTATGTTGTAATTAAAATCAACTTCTAAGGATATCATTGGAAAAACCATGGCTTATTTTCATAACTTTTCAAAAAGCTACCTTAATAACTTAAAATAAACCAAAAGCTATAGGCAATCTTTTTGGAAAAGTTCAATAAACTGACTCGTTTGGAAACGTTTATTAGACAATAAGCATTTAACGTAATAAATTGTTATAAAAAAGTATTTCCAAACACAACCTTAGTTGCAGTTTGATACCTAAGCTTCAAGTACACTATCTAGAAAGAAAAAATATTTAGTTCATTGCTCTATTTTTAGTGTAACCTTAACAGGCCACTTTAACTTGGTTAGATTGCTGGAATGAACTTAAATATGCTAATTTTGCAAAATGCAGTTAAATTTCATTGGTTAATGATTAGTTATTCTTTCCATCAACAGTTAAATTATCTATTAAATAATTTATTATTCAATTCTTTACAGAATGAAATACGAGATGGTCAGCAATCTAAGGTAATTTTTTTGTACAAGTCTTCATCAAATCTAGAATTTCCAACTCCACTAAAACAGCAATAATTTTTCAAGCAAAACTAAATCCTAGACTGGGCGGGCATCCACACTTTTCCACTTGTTCTTGTTCAAGTCGATCACAAAGAAGAAGCGGACTTGTTCTTGTACATTTGGAAAGCTTAACACAAATACCATGTGAACCAAAAAGTAGTGATAGCGTTTCACTTCAGTGAAAGCTAGAATCAACATGCAAGAACCCAACAATTGTAAAGAGTATGAGGTAAATTACCTAGGCATGCATTTACCTCTACGTACCCAAAAGTTGGAACCAATATGAACCACGAAGGCCACACCTGTGTTGGTCTCCATGTTTACGATAGACGTGATATCTAAATTTGTTTATATGTTGCATTCATCATAATTGATGTGCGTACTCTTCTATGACCAGTGACGTACTCAATTTGACCACGGCCAACGAAAATGTATTAAACACACAATTAGGTTTGAATCCTTTTTGAATTGTGGCTTAACATAAAAAACATCAGTCCAACGAGACTGTATATTAATGCACAGTCGACATGACTGTACATCATTTATTGATCCTTCTTGATGAATGATTAATGTGATTTCTTTTTTCTTAAATCTTTTTCCTACACATATTATAATTATAGAATAACAATCTAATGATAGTTGACCAATCATACATAACTTATTAACTATGTACTAGCACATAATTCCATTTTGGTGAAAAAGCATGCATCCCACTAAATACGCTGGACTTCTAGGTCTACAGACATGTTTTTTGAAAACTATTCTTGTTTCATTTCTTTGGTCATCATCAAATGGTTATGAACAAGAAAACATATCAATCATTTTGTTCGTTTCTTCGACCATGAATCGACAATAGGTAGGAGGATAATGCCAGTTGTCATTGGATAATTATTATTATATTTAAGGGATTGATTCATGCATGTATCACATATTTAGCAACATGCATGTCGCGCTTACGCATTCTCCAAGTTATTTCTTCTTGAGATCATATTACAGTCAAAGGATACATCCATTGGTAGGTAGAGAGTAAACTTACGCTCTTACATAGAGAGAGAAGTCATGTTCAATTGATAGGAAAACAATTTTTAAAATCCCGCCAATAAACTATTGCTAACATTTGCAGTAGACGATGCAAACAACTGAGCTATGCGCTCATCTACAATGCTTCGAGTTAATTAGCTGCATTAGAAGGTAACGATTCAGATATACACGCATCCGTTATGCAAAAAATATTATATTTACTAATAATGTTTATACCTTTTTCAAATGCTTTGACGGAATAGGGAGAGGTTCCATTGTAAACAGGAGTAGCGACAAAACTCACATATAAGTCACTTAGTCTAATGGTAAAGTCTCTTTGTAGACTTTGTAATTGTACGAGAGATCCGAAATTCAAGTGTTTGAATGTAATATATATTAATTATCGTTTACAAAAAACAAAATTTGCGTATGCATTTTATTAATTTTAATACTGACAATTTCCACTGTCAGTTGACTTTTAATTTGTTAGTACAAATACACATGTGGCCGGTAAATCCGCAGCCCATCTGATCTAGGTGTACAAATATATAAGATGTTTGTGGTTAATAATCTACGATATAAGGAAGATAAGTAAACCACCACGAGCCGGGCTGATGAAAATATTATGGTTTAACAACCTCTACCAATTTCCACTAGGTCCAAGCTCTGGTGTCAAAAAAAAAAATGGTGCAAGGATAATAAAACGTAAAAATCTTCAAGTCAAGGAGGGAACCTGCTCCCATGATCCCATCCTCACAACATCATGGATTGCCAAGCACAAACTCCATCCATTTCGTTTTTGACGTTTGTCCAAGAGGCCAATTCTCAAACACAGGACGCAGACAAGAATATGTGCCGTGAAACTAACAGATATCTACAATTAAAGTGAATGTTTTCCACACAATCTGTCACAGTTGAATCGACTTTTTGGAACCATCTCCAGGAATTTACTTTCTGTCTAAATTAATTTTAATACTTTCCAAGTGAAAAAGAAGATGTAGATTTGAGTGAAATGAAGACAACATTGAGAAATTTGAACCAATGAATACTCAAATTCCTATAAACTTGACTTTTGAGACACAAGTAGACTCACCTGTGTACAAGATCTATCACTCAAATACCATCTAAAAAAGGAAAGAGACCTCACCCTCATGTAGAGTCACAAGAAGCTATTTCTCTTACAATGAAAGGTATAACTATGGCACTTGTTAATTTTTGTAAAAAAAAAGATGTGAATAGTTTAAAGAGAATGAAAATAACTTAAATCATAATCATATTTGAACAAGAAAATTTTGAATAATCTAAAAAAAAAAGCAATTGAGCAAGAAACATATGAAACTTTACTTGTTCTTCTTAATCTTGAAGAGATGGATAGATTTAAAACTATAAAACTTTTTAAGAATGTTGAAATAAGAAATCAATTCATTTGTCTACCTCAAGAGATGAAATTCAATCGACTAAAGTTTTATTTTAATATAACATGAAGTAACAATTGAAACTTATATTTTAATGATCATTTAGACATATTGTGTTAACTTTTTATATTGTGCACATCGTATTAACTTTTTATATTAATGCACATTATGTTAATTTTTTTGTATCGATGTACATTATGTTAACTTTTTATTTATATTTACCTTTTTTTACAAAATAAAAACACCAATCATTATATATATACTTTTTATTTATTATAGTTGTCTTATATAATGAATAATGTTATAAGAATTACTTTTCTTTTAATAAAATCAAATGAGAATATTACATTCTTATTGTCTTACATAAAGGAAAAAGAAATATGAAAAAAAAGGATTGTATTGTTATTAATTTCAAAGCTTCTTTTTGGTGCAACAAGTGTTCCAAACAATAACTCAATAACTCAACAATAACTCAGTAATAGCAACTTACTAAAGAGTGAAGAAGTGATCAAAGATGATAAGAACATTAAAGTGGAAAAGCAACTCACAATGTTTCTTATCACAACTGGACAAAATCAAAGATATGGTGTAACAAGAGAACGACTCGTCATCCTATTTGGATTGTCAATATTTATTTCAATCGGATGTTTAATGCTATATTACAATTGAGTGATAAACTACTAGTTGATCCTCCACCATCTATTCCTAGTAAAATTCACAATGATCCTAACGTCTTCCATATTTTAAAGTAATTCTTTATTTTTAATATTTTTAACATACTTTCAGATAATTCATTGTATTATATTTTTTTTATTATAAAATTGATAAAATTGTATTGATATCATTAATCACACATATGTTAAAGCAACAATTTTTGAAGAAGAAAATACAAGATTCAAGAATAGAAAAGAAGATCTCGCACAAAATGTTACGGCATCATGTAATTTTCACATGAAATTATTTATGTTAGTGGATGAGAAGGATCAATAGCCAATGCTCGTGTCCTTTAAAATACAGTAACTCGATCAAATGATTTTCAAATTCCTCCAAGCAATTTTAATCATATTATATATTTAATATATAAACAATAATCACTTGAGTAAGTATGATCCTAATCGACTACCAACCAACACCACAGAGAACTTCAATTATAGACATTCATAACTAAGATTTGTAATCAAGCACACATTTGAAGTGGTAAAATATCGTTTCACTATTCTTCGATGTTACATGTCATTTCCCTTTAAAATACAAGTTAAGATTATTTTAACATATTTATTGCTTCATAATTTTTTTCATAAAACGAATCGAGAAGATTTACTTAAAGATCTTAAAGATAAATTAAAAGAAACTTGGAAAGCCAATCTTTCAAAAGCTACTCAAGACATGGACGAGGAAAAAGAAATATATAATGGTATTAGATTAACTTAAAAAAAAAAAAAAGTAGATGAAATGTTTGAAAGTATCATAAATTATATGTGACTTGGTTTATAATTATAATTTACTTTTAAAAACTTACAATATTATTTGAACTTTTGTATGACTCAAATTTATATTTTGAAGTTGAATATTTAATTAAGTTTCTAATTAATAATTGTAAGATTAATAATGTCTGTTTCCTTTTGAAATCTGTTGATAAGTACAAACACCCATATTTCAATTTCCTTTACTTTCTTAAACAGATACAGACAACAGAAAACTTAATCAATAAGAAATCAATTTTCCTTACTTTTCAATTCCTGACGATTCTTATTGACTCTAAAATTCCATTTCCTGTCAAATTTTATATATAGACAGACCCTTAATTGCAACCTACAGGCTTCATCACATCCTGCACCATAATAGACAATAGAAAAGAGTAGGTGGTAAAAATAAGTCCTGAACAAATATTTGAGTCTTCAGTCCATCAAAGAGACTGGTGTGTTTTATTTTTATTTTTTATTTTTATTTTAAATTTTTTTTTGCCTCTTTTAGCACAAAAGACAGTAAACGCATACACCTCTTAGGTAGTGCTGTCCATGGTAGCAGATTTCTAGGCCTGCCAGCCTGTAGGTATTTCAGAAAAAAGATAGCGCTTTGACAGTGATAATCTGACTGCAAATTCATATCAAAGAGACGGAGGACAACATATCCAACTATTTATCATGATTAGGTTACCATGCTTACCAAAAGACTTGGATTGTTAAATTGAAAAAAAACGAGAGATAATGATCTGCGTATACATAGCAGAGGGAACCAACCTTACGAGCTTGATTACCATTTGAGGAAGCAATTATTTCGATGTGAAGATATTCTTTTCACCACATGCATCTTTGGGAAATCAAAGTGAAGTTCAACGCCTGTAGACCAGGGTTGGATAGACAGGATCCCACATATTTTTCTTCACATATGTCGCAAGCTCATCCTTACAGTTTAGGAATTGTTGTGTTAAATGATGAACACAAGAAAATCAGAAAAATCAGTACAGAAGTGCCACATCACGTTGAGAGCATAATGGAAAAGGCACCTGACTTAGCCTTTGAAGTTCTCTAGGATCCATGTCACGGTATCCTTCTGCGAGATCCTCTGCCAGTGCTTCTTTCACTACAGCTGTCGCGACCTCCTTGGTTATGTCCCGTATGCTACAGTGGAAAAGTTATGACCGTGACAAGCATAATACGAAGATTAAGGAAAAATAGTGCTTCAGTTTGAGCAAGTGTGTAGCAACCTGGATATGGACGGATATATTATCCCCTCGTGAACCTCTTCATCCTTCATATATGCGGCCAAACTGCAAAGATTAACCATGTATAAAAATGATAACGGCAGACTAAAAAAATGACTCTAATGACCATTCTGATTTCTAAATTCTAACAACAAAGGTTTAACTATCATCATAGTGTACCATTCAGCTGCAGCCTGTAGCATACCATCGGAGATAACTCGAGCACCAGATAAAAGAGTACCAAGGCCTATCCTGCAGCAAGTAAGTTATTCAGTTTGAGCAACTCGAGTCACACATGAGAATGTTTTAGTGATAAAAAGAAGACAACAGAACTAACCCAGGAAACAGGTACATGTTGTTTCCCTGATTGCAGTGACCAGTCCTACCATTTCCTAAAACATGATGTTAAGAAGAGAAAAATCATACATTACTTATTCATAACAAAGGATTACAATCTCCTATATATAAAAAGAACACATACTTAAGTTACAAGGAATTTAATGAACAACATAAAATTCCATATAAAGATCTATTTACTTTAATATTCCTCAAACTGAAACATTTAACATGCATAGTTTGTTACATAATAATTCTTGATGTTGTTGACAAAGAACTGCATAACTAAAAAGAAATAGAAATAGTAGTAATAGTAATAGTAACAGATGTTGTAGTAATGGTAGTAGCAATAAGCAAACAGATAACAACCATAGTCAATTACGTTGACTATAAGACAAGTAGGAACACAGCCATAACTAGTGACATTGACTATAAGACAGGTAGGAAAACAATAACCATAACCAATCACATTGACTATAAGACAGGTAGAAAGACAACAACTATAACCATAGCCTGTTGGTCATAAAACAGGTAGGAAGACAACAACCATAGCTAATCACATAACTAATCTAATAAGATAAGATTGACAACTTTACAACCCTTAGCAAGTTCCATGAAGATGATCAAAAACTAAGTAACCATTTCAGAGTACAAACAGTCACATAACAATACGACAACAATCCACAAATACTGAATATAAGGTTGCAGTAGTTCCAGGTAGGACCACGAGGGAGATTCTACACACGGTCCAGGAATTGTAGAAGCATATATACAACCATCAATCAGTCCATACAAGGCCTGAACATCGACCACAAGAGAAAGCCATGCAAAAGACTTGTAGGTAGTGTAAAAGCCCAGATTAGGGCCCAACGACGACTGGAACGTCCACATCTAGGTCATGCGGTAGTTGATGATGATGAGATAGGGTCTATAAAGCCCGACGGAATCTATTGTAGTATTTCCTACAACTGCTACAGTGATTTCATCAATGCTACAATGATTCCAACAGCCGTTATACTATTCCCAACGATACCATAGTATTCCGATGGGCCACTATAGTATTTTCGACGATACTACAACGATTCTGACAATTACTACAACATTTCCAACGGTCACTACAATGTCGACAATGGCCGCCAGATAAAGGTGTGTTAGGTTCAAAGTTTCTCTTAAAACCTATGCTCTTGATACAATATTAAAGAAAAAGAGAATCATATATTACTTAATCATAACAAAGGCTTATAGTTTCCCATACATGAGAACACATACTTAACTTATAAGAAAACTAATAAATGGATAACACAAAGATACATTTAAGAATCCATTTACATTAACACATGACTACACAATAAAGAAAAGCTCTAGTTCAGAAGGAAAAATGGAAAAATATATGTACAACGAATATCAAATGTTGCAACCACCTAGGCATAAAATTGGATTAAAACATTAAGTTTTCACCATAATTCTGCAGATCCCACATTTTTAAGCTTCTAAAATTTTCCATGGATAATCATGCATATCCATATTGAGAAAAAACATCCAAAAGTTTGTCGACGAACAAGGTCTGAAAAGTTATGCAATTATTTTTAATTTTGTGACATATATAAACATTCAGACTTCAGTCAATTATGTGGAATTAATTGAAGGCAAGTAGCTGGGTGTTTAATGGCAATAAAAGTTGTTTCATTGAGAAATCTGGAAGAAAACGCAGATAGAAACTACCTAGGAAAGTTGCATCATATTCAAGATTAGTCAGATGGTGAATGGATGATTACATAGATAGCCAAATAAGTTAAAAGGGTCAGTTGTTGGTTTGTTTCAAATTTTTAAGGAAATTTTGTAATTGGATTCTTTAGTTATATCCAAGAAAGATTACACTTGTATCTGGTGTGCTCTTTATAAAAAATTGTTGTTCTGAAGATATATGGAGTTTACAACAATGTTAGTCTTCAATACAAGTCCGAACATCTTTCATGGACACAGAAATTCAACATGTTCATCAAATGGCAAGACTCAACTACCCTGTGACGCAAGATGCTGATGAATTAGCAACCTGATGACCTTGAAAGAGAGATTCAGTTAGCAGCTTAAAATAAAGAAAATCTGGACACACACACTCTGTTCATTGGAAAAATCTCCTTGATAGTTTAACTTGAATTCAAATGACAATTTGGATGACATGATCACTCAGTCTAATATTTCAACTTTTATGTCATATTAAATTTTGTTAATTTATTTCTTGTTGAGTTTGAAGATGATTAGGATAGTTTCATAGTTACCCTTCTTCCTCTTCTTTTTCTCTGCCATCATCGAATATGACTAGGAAAGCTTCATGGTTAGCTTTCACTTCATCATATTCTCCCCTTCTCCATCTTGCACTACATCAGGCTCATATGCTGCTTTGCTATGATAGTTTCTGTTGTTTGCATTCTTTTCTACGTAAGAAGCAAACAAAAATGCAAACCTATGATAAAACGCACCAAGATTCACATCATTGAATGGGCTTCCGCTTGCAAATATAACTTGGTCACCAACAATGGAAAATGCTTGCTCGGGAGTACATTCAGCTGCAGCATAGAAACACTATGGAGTCAGAAAAGAAGATTGCAAGAACAAAAAAAAAACCAAGAAAAGGTTTAATTTAACATACCATTTTTTGTGGGATTTGACATAGCAAAAATTGCAGGTCTAGTGGAAGTTGAATCCTTTAGTGCTTCCAAAACCTAGAGCAACAAGACTAGTCATCTTGTTTATTTATTTGAGAAATAAACATAAGATTGTCTAAATATTAATAATTTCAGATTAGGAATTGGTACACAGCGGAAGCTGAAAAATAAGAACCACGAATCCAAAACTCTAGCAGAGTAAGCAGAAATAAGAATTTTTTACGAATACATCGTTAAACAAACCACAGTTCCCTTAATCAATAAATCAAGGTGGAGTTTATCAAGCAAGAGAGCCGTTTGATAAGAAAAGCTATATACAGTAGTATAACTATAATTAATTAAACAATGGTCATATAAAAATAAATATGCAAACATGGATAGGAAAAAAGTGAAACTTTGGTGAATAGCTAAATACATTTGTTCAAGTCTTTTTACAAAAGAAACAGGAAAAAAACCCAGAAGGGGCAGACGGTCACATAATTTGCAATGAAATTTGTTGGTGATTTTAAACGTATATATAAACATTCTTCACTTGGTTAAATTATAAGTTCATCTTATTGTTCTTTTTTCCATTTCAAAAAAATTGACAGATTCAGCTGTTTCAGAATCTCAATCCTCATGTATAGATATCAGAAGACCCTAGTCATAACTCGTAACATTGCTAGTCTGAAAATTTATACCATATTATATATGTTTCGTAATTGTAACGTAAAAGTGTGATGAATAACTCAATACTGTTTCAATGTTATTCCATACTTTTTACAAAATGAAGAAAAACTTAAAAGTGGCAGACAATCCCATAATCTGGAATAAACATTCTTGCGATTTAACACATTTACGTCAATGTTCTTCACTTAGTTAAATTTCAAGGCCATCTTATTGTTTTTTTTTCCCCCAAAATCAAAAAAATTGAGGGACTTGAGAGTTCCAGAATCTCAAGCTTTAGATAGTTAGATATTAGAAGTCCATAATCATAATCTTGCAAGTCTGAACATTGTACCCTGATGTATATGTTTGGCAACTATTTTGAATTTCAATGACAAATAGTATTCAATTTAAATGTAAAGGAACATCTCATGATTCTTTCGTCAAAACCATCTTCGCATTTTTTTTTTCTATGATGATCTCAGATTTCAAGACATGAGCCACGTGATAGAAGAGACTATTATATGCTATTTGAACTTTTCCCAATGGGATTGTCATCTTGTCTTTTGGTGAGCTCTTTCTGAACTTGAGATATCTAAGTTATGATCTTTGACAGAGCGTGCCTTCAGGATTTTGGTTCTTGGAGAAGAATTTTCAGATGAATAGATATCGAATTTGTTTGAACCTCAATAGTCCTTTTGGTTTGCTTGTAACCCTAAAACAATCTCTCTTGTATTTTGATGTTGTGATACAATGGTGTTGCTTTGGCTCTTCTTGTTACATTTTTTTTTAGTTTTCATATCCCACCATAGAATGTAATTAAGTTAATGAAAAAAGTAACAGAAAAATTTAGATCAGCATCACATACCTCTTTTGAGAATAAACCTCCAACAGCAGATAACCCAAGTAGCACATCAGGCTTCACTTTCTTAACCTGATTGGTATAGAATTAGATTTATTAGAGAGATTTAAGAGTATCTCAAAGTTACAGCGTTATCCATAAGTATGCCCAGAATTAGAATTTACGTAGCTTTATAAGACAACTCAAACAATTATATTTGTTTGTTCACGTGAAATCATGAATTCTACGTCTTTAGAGATTATGTGGGAAAGATAAGAACTTGATGACAACGAAGAGAAGTGGGTACGTTGTGCAGCTGGGTTTTGTTGATAGTGTGCTACAAAAATGAACTCAAAATACCAAAACATTTTTGGAGGGGGTGTTGACTGACGTGGCATTGCAGAGATGTGATTTTCACCTTGCTAACAGAAGTGTTCTTTGCAGAGTTGCTCTTGAGGACTTTATGAGACTGTGGGACAATCTGTCGGTGGCGGTGTACCTTACTTGGGAAAGAGGTCTTTGATCGGCTCAGTGGCAGCTTTGATTTTGGAGTGGTGCCATGATGGACTAGCTTTGATGTGTCAGATACTTTTATTCGGGACTGGTTGCAGAGTCTTTTACTTATTTAGCCTAAATCTCTTGGAACTTTTTGTTGCTGCTGTGGCTTATCTTGATAAATTTTTTTATTTCTTTGTATTCTGCTTTCAAATAATTTTCAAATAAAATTTCCTGATTACCGGTCAAAAAAAACTCAAAATAAGAAATTAGCAGTATTTGTGGTAAAGGAAACAAAGGGATTGAAGGTAAATTGGCTAGAAGACTATCTGTCATGTTCCAACTTGTAGGAAATGTAGAGAGCAGGCAATGGAAACTAAAGAGGCACTCTTTTTCTTTTTCTTTTTGCATAAAGGGCAAACCCAATGCACAAGGTTCCCATCAATGTGAGATACAAGGAAGGGTCCATTGCTATGCAGTCTTAACCCACATGCAGAGGCTGTTACCAGGCTTTGAACCCATGACATCCAGGTCATGGAACAACCTTACCATTGTGACAAGACTCACCCTGTTTCTCTTGCACTTAAATTAGGCTAAGACTAACCCCATCTGGCCATTTACTTGTTATCATACAAGGATGATGAAATGAAAATAAATGATTGTATTACAGCATAAATAGACAAAAAGGGAAATTCACCATGGAAATACTCCGTGGCAACTAGGGATCAAATTCTACAAAGAAAACTTCATAGGAACTTCTGCCTACAAACGATTTAGGAACACTGACCTCTAAATTGGAGTACCATGCAGGATCAAATTTTAGAATATGTTAATCATAAAAAAGTCACATACCACATCAACTAGACTTGCACCTTCCCTTAAACCTTGACGGTTCACTTCTTTACTCTTTCTAGCGAATGGTAAAGCTTGTGGATCGATGTTAGTACGATCTTCTGTTATAAGGCCCTGGAGTCCCAATGCAGGAAACACTATCAATTAGCATATCTCAAAACTGAAGTAAAAATCAACATATTATAAAACAACGTATATTCAAGAAACCGACTGATTTATTTCAAAGTAGAGGAATAACAAAGCCATTTCTAGTCCTAATTCAACAGAGTTAAGAATGCACATAACAATATACATGTCCACAGGCACAAAGACTTGCAGCATAACTATTAGAACCATAGAAAACCAATAAAGCATCTTCTACCCACCAAAGCATCAACCACCCAGAACTGGCTCCGTGCACTCTCAAATGCGGATTCATTATTGCCCAACATTCTGGCCATGGTTTTTCTTGCAGCATTAACAACTCCTATCCCTGCACTGGTACATATATGATACAAAAAGAGTTCAGCATTCAGTAAAGAAGAAAAAAGGGAAAGAGCCAACTCTATAAAAGTTCATATTAATATTCCTATGCTACTAGTTCATACTAACTTATGACATGTGCAAGATTTGCTCTGAACACGTCATTTTGAGGGCAAGCATCATATTAATATTTTGAGGTAAAGGAAATGTAACTTTAAAATCCAAGAGAACATGAAAATCAACTATAATGACACATGCAAGAATTGCTCTAAATACAAGTATTGCGATTTTGAGGAGCTAAATTTTATGGAGTCCAAATAAGGGCAGTTTGACCATGCTATTAGGGGAATTGTTAGAATAACCAAGACTTGCACAAGCAAAGGCAAACACAAGAACAAATTCCACTGATGAATAGATGGATATATATTGCAATTAAATATAAATATGCACCTCATGTTAAACCTATAAGTAAGCATGAATCATGGATGTTGCTGAAAACATATCATTTGTTTGGGATATATATTGGAATTAAATATAAATATGCACCTCATGTTAAACCTATGGGTAAGCATGAATCATGGATGTTGCTGAAAACATATCATTTGTTTGCAACATACTTATCAAGGCACCCACAAAACATAGTTTTAAATGTTGATTTCGTGTCATATTTCGGTCCAACAAAAATAACAAATGTGTCAACCATCAATAGAAATGTCAGTGAAAAACATAGTAAATTTACGAAAGTCTACGAAAATAGTCAAAAAAGTTAGAAATTTGAATTGAACTCTAGAATAAGATAAAATAAGAAATAATCTACATTTAAGATTACTTAATCTAGTTTTTTAAATATGTATCACATTAAAATACGCTACATAAACTTAATATAAATATCCTGAAGTATAAATAATACCTAAAAATACTTAATAAATGTATAAATCATACTTAAAAATACCTAATATATATTTAAAATGAATAGTTCTAACAATATTTAATATGAAGAAAAAGTAGAGTTGAGAGAATACGTAAGTGTAGGTGATGTGGAATCTGATTGAGGATTATCGTAAATGTTGCTACTTCATAAAGTCCAGGGGGATCTTTGCACAAACTTAGTGTAAAAAAACACTGAGTGTCACACTCCAACTCGAATTGAAGCAAGTCAACATCTGAGTCCAAAAAACAATACTTCTCGATTTACACTAGTTAATCATGTCAATTAGCTCAGAATCAACACATGTCGATGTTAAATACCATGCCACCAAGGTGCTAAAGGCTTCACCTAGGTGCCAAGGTGTTATAATATTTAATATCTAATATTTAATATGAAGAAAAAGTAGAGTTGAGAGAATACGTAAGTGTAGGTGATGTGGAATCTAATTGAGGACTATTGTAAATGTTGCTACTTCACAAAGTCCAAGGGGATCTTTGCACAAACTTAGTGTAAAAAAACACTGAGTGTCACACTCCAACTTGGATCGAAACACGTCAACATTTGAGTCCAAAAAACAATACTTCTCGATTTACACTACTTAATCATGTCAATTAGCTCAGAATCAACACATGTCGATGTTAAATACCATGCCACCAAGGTGCTAAAGGCTTCACCTAGGTGCCAAGGTGTTATAAGCAACCTAGGCATTTCAACATCCACTAATTTTTTCAAATCCCTATTGGATACATGGTTCTTAACATTGACACATGTCGACAAAAGGTTTGGCAAAGTGAGGAAACAATATATGTAGGTATTTCTGTGTTTATTGGATTTCAATGGATATGTGTGCTACATGTCAATCGAATTGATCGAGTTGACCAATATAGGTGAATTTTAAAGCAACAAAAATGCATGTCATCCAACACGCCTCTTTCTCCATTCGGACACGGTTAACCAAGGTTTGCGCTGCTCTCTGGCTTCTCATCGCCGATCTACGCTTCCTCGAGGCTCAAGCTACTGCTGATGTCGCCAATCCACCTCTTCAGTTGCTACTGTGCTTTAATCGTCACCATTCCTCGAGGTTTAGGCTACCCTTTAGCATCTCATCGTTGATCCATGCTTCTTTGTGGCTTAGGTTTCCCATGTGTTCGTGTTGTGCATGCTATGTGGTTAGATGCTCCGAGAGGAACACAATTGCCAGACCTACAATCCCTCAAGAAAAGGAAAACAACCCTAAATAAGACACAACTACCATAATACATGTTTATAAAGATTTAAAGTATATAAAAATCAATAAGGTTAAATCGATAGTGCTAAATCAAACGTATGTGAAGATCTAATACATGTTTATTAATAGATCTAAGTTACAGATCGAAAATATACATAAAAATAAAATAAGTTTTAGTAGATCTAATATCTAATCAAACATAATAATAAAAAAACATTAAGATATATCAAAAATTGAAAATCTATATAAAGATCTATGAAAATATGAAGTACTTAGTTTGTTCGAAAACCTAGATCTAAGGTTCTTGTTTTTAGAAATTTGTTTAGTAAATTTTTAAAAAAATTAGTAAAAAATAATGATAATTCGAAATAAAATTCAAAAAATAAGTAAATATATAAAAATAATAGAAAACATGATAATTCAAAATAAAATGTAAAAAATAGGAAAAAAATTTTAAAAAAATAATTGCAAATAAAATTTTAAAACATTAGTAAATATTTAAGAAGCTAATAAAAATCATGATAATGTGAAATAAAATTTAGAAAATCAAGATGTTAGAGTTGTCCTTTAATCTATGTTAGTGTCAATTATGTGTTAGTTGGGTTAATGGATATCCATTTACCCTTAGAAATCTAATAGTCCCTATATATGTAACTTTCTCTTTTAGAAATAACATAAATACTTTTTATCTTTCCCCACAATATGGTACCAGAATACAGGAAACCCTAGCATCCTCTTCCACCCTCTGCCACCGCCAGCTAACCCACCTCGCCGGAGCCGCCACCACTATCGTCGGAACCGTCATCTGCCAGGTCTCCCGCACTGTCGTTGGCCAATAGAGGCTCTCCCCAACCCTCCCACCGCCTCTCCTTCTCTCTCTAGTCCCTCCCGTCGATCCAGCAGCCGCCAACGGCCAGTCCGATCGTCACCGACAGGATTTCCGACGACCCCAGTCTCGTCGAAGGGCCGGTCAGCCCATTTTTGTCACCTTTTGAAGCCCAGATCATATCGTAGACCTTCTCTAGCCTTATTTCCTATCTGTGTGGGTGTGAATACCGGAAATCCACACGTTTTTGTGCCTCCAGGTTATGTATTTAGTCTCCAGAAGGTGTTTGTGGTTGTGTTATTTGATTTTTTCTACATCAAATCAGTGATTTCTTGCACCGGTACACAAAATTAAACTATATATCCTCCTATTATTATGACTACACGAGAGTCTTTGGTGAAAAACCTAAGTAAAACATCAGAAAAAATGAATGGAAAGAATTATCTCTTGTGGACACAGAGTTTTGAGACCTCTATCATTGCTCACCGTAAAATTGATCATCTCACAAAGCCTCCTCCTAATAGTAAAGATGCCACCTATGATGATTGGTTCGTGAATGATGTCATTATTGTTTCTTGGATGGTGAACAGTATAAAACCGTCTGTGGCTCGCGGAGTGATGATGTTGAGGCCTGTTAAGAAGATCTGGGATACATTTTGCCTTACCTATGGTCACGAGAAGAATATCTCCAGAGTGTTCGAGGTGTATGAGCAGCTGTTTACTCTACGTCTAAGGGAACGATCAGTTCCAGAACACTTTACACTGTTACGTTCCCGACTTGATGAACTCAAGGTGTACCAATCCCTGACAGCAGATATCAATCAAATGAGACAGTATCGTGAAAAATTAACCATGACAATCTATCTCTTTAACTTATCTCCTAATCTTAGCTCCCAGATTCGTAAACAGATTCTTGGTGTTGACAGTGTACCTAACTTACAGACGACTTTTGCCCGGATTTTGCGTATTTCCACAGCTACGCCTTCTACAGTTCCTGATCAGTCAGCTATAGCTTCTACACGTGGTCGAGGACGTAGTAGCTCACGAAGGAGTGGTCGTGGCCATACAGACACTAGAAGACGCCCTCGCTGCACTCACTGTGGTCGGATGGATCATCGCATTAAGAAATGCTGGAACTTGATTAGTAGGCCTTCCACCACACATGTCACTACAAAGTCTACGCCAGCTACCTCCACCAGTGACAAGCAGACAATCACCATCTCGTAAGCTAATTATGAGCGATTCTTACAGTTAAAGGTCACTGACTCCGCCACCACTGTCTCTCGTCCTTCTTCCTCAGGTACAAGTGTCCTCCTGGCATCCAAGGATTCCTCCTGGATTATTGATTCCGATGCCTTCTCTCGCATGTCAAATACAAAAAAATTGTTTACCCGTTTGTCACAACTTTCTGATATTCATTCTGTAGCCATCGCTAATAGTCGATCTTGTTCCGTGTCTAGGGAAGGAGTTGTGCAAGCCTCTTTTCAGCTTTCTCTTGAAAAAGTTTTATATGTACCTAATTTTTTAGTGAATCTCCTTTCCATCAGTGTTATTACAAAACAATTGCTTTGTTATGTGACATTTTTTTCCTTTCACTGCACTTTTCGAGATTTACGGACGAAGAAGAGGATTGGTTTGGACCGTGAAAGAGGAAATGGTGTGTATCAACTGGTCAGTGACGATATACCTCGAGGATTAGCATCTGTCACGTCCAATTCTGAGCCTGCCTCACTTTGATACTACCGACTAGGTCATCTATCTCACAAAAATTTACGACAAACCTTACCTTAGGTGCTAATTTCTCCTTTTGAGTGTGAGTCGTATCGGTTGAGTAAACATTATCGTACTACCTTTAGGCATTTGCGTCTAATTCTAGTTTATTTGATTTAGTGCATTGTGACATCTAAGGTCCTGCCAGAGTCTCGTCTGTGTCTAGGTATCGGTACTACATTGTATTCATTGATGATTTTTCTAAAGTGTCTTGGGTTTATTTATTGAAAAATCGTAATCACTTTTTTGATGTACTCAAGATTTTTATTTCTGAAATAAAAAATCAATTTGATGTTATTCCAAAATGTTTACGCACTGACAATGCTCTTAAATTTGTTCAACAAAAAGTCGAGTCTTATTGTGCATCCTTGGAAATCATTCATCAGACTACTTATCCTTACACCTCTCGGCAAAATAGAATGGCAGAGCGTAAGCATAGACATATTTTTGATATCACTCGTACTATCATGCTTCACATGAAAGTTCCTAAGTACTTATGGTTCGATGTTGTTCTTACTGCTACCTACCTCATAAATAAGATGCCATCTACACTTTTAGGAGGTGAAATCCCTTTATGACATCTCCAATCAGATGCCACCTTATTTTCTTTAACCCCACTGGTTTTTGGGTGTGTTAGCTTTGTCTAGGATTTCTCTCTTAGACTTAATAAATTGTCCCCTAGGTCCACCAAATGCATGCTTGTAGGATACTCAAGAACTCAAAAAGGTTATATGTGTTTTCATCCTCCTCATGTCCTTATTTTGTGTCAGCAGATGCTACCTTCTTTAAGTCCCTGTGTTATTCAGGAGAGTCCATGTTTGTGGAGGAGTCTGTTCCTCTCCCGTCCATTGTTGAGCCTTTAGTTGTTGATCACCATGACACTTCTGTTCATCCTACAGATGCTACTCGTCCTTTGCAGGTGTATCTGCGTCGCTAAGGTCCACCAGTACCTCCTATGGCAGAACCAACCTCCTCTACGAATGCAAATCCACCTTAAAGCAACTTGAATCTTCCCATTGCACTTCAAAATGGTATTCGTTCTTCTACTATCTTTCCTATATCCAATTTTATGTCATATGACTCTCTATATTCTCGTTTTCGAGTCTTTACATTGTCCCTTTCTTCTGAATATATTCCCAAGAATCATCAATAGGCATTCTTACTTCCACAATGGAAAGCTACAATCAATGAAGAGGTAGCTGCTCTGGCAGTCCATGGCATTTGAGAGTTAGTGACTCGTCCTGTTAGAGCTAATGTAATCACTTGCAGATGGAAGTACACCATCAAGTACAAGGCTGACGGCATTATTGACAATACAAAGTCAAATTAGTTGCTCGGAGTTTTACTCAGACATATGGGATTGATTATAACCAAACATTCTCTCCAGTGGCTCGCCTCAACTCCATCAGTCATGTCTATTGCTATCAACAAATCTTGGAATCTCTGTCAATTAGATACCAAGAATGTATTTTTATATGGTGATTTGATAGAATCTGTGCTTATAGAGCAACTTCCAGGATATGCTGCTCAAGAGCAAGACAGAGTTTGCAAGTTAAAGAAGGCGATTTATAACCTTAAACAGAGTCTCAGAGTATGGTTTAAAAAATTCAACAAATTTGTGATAAATAGGGGTTTCAAAAGATGTGCAGTGGACCATTCAGTGTTCTGCAAGAAGACAGATCGTGGTTGTGTTCTTCTGGTGGTCTATGTTGATGACATATTGGTGACTGAAAATGACAAAGAGGGCATCAGAGAAGTGAAAGGTCACCTTAGTACGTATTTTGTTACTAAAGACATGGGAAGACCACAATATTTTCTAGACATAGAGTTTGCTTATGCAAATGGTAAAATTTCGTTGTCCCAAAGAAAATATGCTCTTAATCTTTTTCAGGATACAGATCTCTTGAGATGCAAACCCGAGAACACCCTTATTGAGCAATCACCATCCTTCTAGGATACGAATTCTGAGTTGATAGAAGACCCTGACCAATACAGGAGATTGATTGGTAAATTAATCTACTTGACAATGCCTCGACCAAACATAGCCTATGCAGTGAGTTTGCTTAGTCAGTTCATGCATGAGCCTAGGAGAGTACATTAGAATGGAGCCTTATGTGTCCTTGTCTATGTAAAAAGTGCTCCAGGCAAAAATTTGATATATAAGAACAATGGCCATGTGGATATCGTGGCATATTCTGATTCAAGATATGTAAGAGATCAAGGAGATAAGAAATCCACATCAGACTTCTGCACTTATGTGAGAGGAAATCTTATTACTTGGCGCAACAAGAAATAAAATGAGGTATCACAATTAAGTACATAAGCAAAATACAGGTCTATGACTCAAACAGCATGTGAAATGATGTGGATTAGATCTTTATTGTTAGAGCTTGGTTGTCTATAAAAGAAGTCCATGCCGATGTATTGTGAAAACCAAACAGTCATTTTCATTACCAATAATCCCACCTTTCATGAGCGTACAAAGCATATAAAGGTTGATTGTCATTACATTCGAAATATGATGATGAGAGCCGTTATTTCTACCCCTTACACTCAATCATCAAAGCAACTGGTTGATGTCTTTACAAAAGGATTGAGTATTAGGATGTTTCGGTCTCTGTGTAACAAACTGGACATGATTGATATGTATGCTCCAACTTGAGGGAGAGTGTTAGAATTGTCCTTTAATCTATGTTAATGTGAGTTATGTGTTAGTTGGGTTAATGGATATCCATTTACCCTTGGATATCTAGTAATCCCTATATATGTAACTTTTCCTTTTAGAAATAACATAGACACTTTTTATCTTTCCCTACAACACAGGAAAATTTTAAAATCCAAAAAATGGGAAATAAAATTTTAAAAATCATGAAAAACTTAAAAAACTAATAATTAAAAATAATTTTTTTAAGAAATAGAGGCATTTTGTAAAAGTCTTGAATTTTTTAAGTAATTTTTATACTTCAACACCTTCGTATAAAGTGTATGTAGCATTTTTAATATATTACATGTCTAGAAATTAAATCTAAGTAGTCTTAAATGCATATTATTACTTACTTTAGCTTATCTTAGATATGCAAATCGAAATTTAAAGTTTTTTTTATCATTTTAGTGAACTTCCGTAAATTTACCACGTTTCCACCAAAATTTCCATCGAAGTTCGATACGTTTTCTATTTTCGTCGAATCGAAATCCAATACGAAACCAACATTTAGAACTTTGATTAGATATCAGGAAAAATCTAGAATTTATTTTTTTAATTTATTTATAGCACCTAGGCAACCTAGGCACATGGGAACCTTGATGACCTTGGTTTGCAATGATAGAATTGATTCTAGATATGACAAGACAATTTCTTAAAATAGTCAAAAAGATAAATGATAAGCCCTAAATCAGAGGACCAACAAAAGATGGAAACCTGAAACAGACCCATGTTGCTAGCAGCAGTCCAAATGCAACTTTTAGTATAAATTAACCTTAACAAACATGAAACATACTTACAAGCATGGTACTAAATTCCAACGCATGTCGGCAAAATTTCACTAACACATGTCAAAAACCTAACTTCCCAACACGATATTCAACCATTGTTTGAGAAATACCCCAAGTCAGCCATGTTGGTCTATGTTAATGCCATGTCGGTGTATTTCGGTCCATGACGATGCCATGTCGGTGTATTTCGGTCCATGACGATGCCATGTCAGTAATATATAGGCCTACGTCGATGGAAACAAAGTGAAAATCCTATATTTTGTGACTTCAAATATGCCTTATTAACTTACAAAACTCTTGTTTTAGCACTCTATTCATATTAACAACTTACATTATGATATTTAGAATGTTAATATATGAATTCTATTTACTAATTCATCAATCTTTTTTATATTCCATGGTACCTTATTTTGTATATACAATATATTTCTTCATTATATGTTTAAACTATGAATTAAAAACATAGAGATGTATATTGTTACTCACTTTAAAATATCATAGAGTTTCAAATTGAAAATCAAAGTTTTAAGTGGACTTCAATGTTTTACTATGTTTCCACCGATATTTCCACTGATGTATGACACATTTCCAATTTTGAAAGGACCAAAGTCCGACACAAAATCGATGTTTGAAGTCATGCTTGTAACGTAACATAATACCTTCCAGCACCAGCAACAACAATCTTCTGCTTTGGAAAGTCAATCATTGGCTTCCCCTGAGCTCTAACGGCTCCCAACAAACCAGCAATTGCCACTCCAGCGGTTCCCTGTAAACATACGAATATGTAGTTCATGATATTGGAAATACACTTAATTATTAAAACTAGCAAATCAAATAGCTGGAGTGATCAAATTATTAATAGAAGTATTTGCAAGCAAAAGAGATTTTCAAGTATCCTATCAAGGCATCAATATAGAACTGGCTTAGAAGATTCCTTTAGCATCCATTAGTTTGACAAATTTGTTTAAAAAAACTCTTCAAGGACTCAGAACATAAAACAAAAAAGAAGATAATATTTTCTTCCCCTCCCCCTCTTTACATGCAATGAATGGAAGCGAGATGTGAAAAGGGGAAGAGATGCTAAACTTAGGCGGCCTTTTGTAACACTTATGGGAAAATATATTATTTTTATAAATAACAATTTTTTAAAAGCTAATCTTCATAGCTTTTTCAAATAAATATTTTTTAAAACTTTTATGCATAAACGAGAAGCTAACTAAAAAAATGACATTTGGTTCAACTTTTTAGGAATAAGTGTTTTTTTTTCAAAAGTTAGTCTCGATAATCATTACTAACCAGACCCCAAGATCTCAAAACCTACTCTTAATACCATGTTGAACTTGCATAATACTATGAAGCTCTCACTCTTGTATAGAATAAGGCTAGAGTACAAAAGGGAATCCTAGTTAATCTAGGATACATGAATCACGTTCAAGCTAGGAGATATATTAAAAAATAAATAATAGCAATAAAATAAACTCTATAAGATTAGGGAGAGAATATTAGCAAAAGAACTACAACTAATGAGTGGATAATTATATATTTATAGAGTTATTAAACAAACGAATATCCAATAATCCAATAATCCAATAACCCATACATATTCAATAATCCATTAACCCACACAAGCATAATAAGTCTAACGCTCTCCCATAAACTAGAGCATATGTATTCATCATGCCTATCTTATTACAAAGTGACTTAAAAGACCCAACAATTAGCCCATTAGTGAAAATATATGCTAGTTAATCTGAAGATTAAGCATAAGATGTAGAAATGACTCTCTTTGTCATCAGATCACGAACATAATAACAATTCACCTTTTTATGTTTGGTGTGCTCATAGAAGGTTAAATTGTTAATAATGAAAATGATGACTTGGTTATCATAATACATAAACATGGAAACATCCATAGAAAAACCAAACTGGGGTAGTAAGAAATGGAGTCGCATCATCTCACAAGTTGTCTGCATCACAGACCGGTATTCAACTTCAACACTCGAACTGGAGACTACAATCTATTTCTTACTATGTCACGTGACAAGCTTACCTCGAACATACATACAATACCTTAAAGTTGACTTCCAATCTCCTCCATCTCTTACATAGTCTAAGTCTAAACATGTCTCAATGTGTAGATGGCCATTTCTTCTATAAACCAATCCTTTGCCAAGAGCCTTCATGACGTATGCCAATACTCTCAAAACTCCTTACTAATGTATTGTTCTCAGCTCATGCATAAATAGACTGAGTGCCACTACTGTACATGCAATGTCTATGGAATCAAATTTTGATTTCTGTCGGCAAAATATCATTGACACGTTTCGATGGTGCATGAAATCAAGGAAACGATATTTAAGAATATGTCGCGACGTACCTTGTTTCAATGGAGATGTCGGTAGGTGTCAGTAGTATCGATGTTTGTCGATGAAAGTTGGGAGTTTTTTAACACTAAATGACACGCATCAGTCAATATGTCCTCTACACAACCCGACACAAACGACACACCTTAAATCAGTAGGTTTCCTTTCCTTCATCGATCACGTCTTTTCTCCTCTCCTCTCCTCTTCTCTTCAAGTACCTTCGTCTACGTCCCACCGTCCAACCAGCCATCATACCATCCAGCTAGCTTCGCCGTCCTATTGTCCAGTGCCTTCTCCTCAAGCTTCCCCTGCGTCGTCTGCCCTCACCAGTCTACCGTTGCGTCCAACCATCTCCGTCAGCCCGTCATCCTCAGGTTCATTCATATGCTTCAGCCCTTTGCTGTCTCTTTTTTTTTTTAGTCTGCAGTGTGACTCACAAGACTCTCGAACCTTCCCATTCTCTTCTTCTTTTTTTCCTTTTATAACAGCTACCCTATCTTCTTTTTTTCTTTTAAAGACCATCCATTTTTTTTCTTTTAAAGCCATCCAATGACTTATGTATGGATTCTGAAACATATGGAACCTTCCCTTTTTTCCTTTTTTTTTTTGTAAAAGCCACCCATTCTATCTTTTTTTTCCTTTTAAAGTCCCTCCAAGTGTGACTTATCTCAAGATTTAGGAACATCCCTTTCTCTTCTTCTTTTTTTAAACCTTTGTTATTTAGTCAGTCTTTCCTTTTATTTAAGGAATTTTCATGTTTAGTTCGTAATTCATTAAAAAATAAAGATTTAACTTAATAATATTTCAATTCATCATATAGATGATAAATTTAACGTAATAATTCTATAAAATTAGTAATTTTTTATAACTTTAAAAAAATAAGAATATTTCATAATTAATTAAAAATCCAGAAAAATTGTAAAAATTAGGAATAATCAAACTAGATGGAATATAGACTCATTATTTCATTATACACCTTTTCCAATACAATACGAAGAGCAACCAGCTTAACGTACTCTAATTCATTCTTATATCCCTCAACAACCTCAAAAAATTTCTCAATAGTATTTATAATTCCACAATATCCATCAATGAGATTCCTAATACAATTGCCAATATCACAATACCACTACTTCATTAATGAATATCAGATATATAATAATCATATGTTTTGGAACAACTACGTTTTGTGGAGAAATTTCCGAATTCGACAACAAATTCATCAAGAAAGCAACATGACTAATGTATAGGAAGATTATTTTGATCAACCAAGCATTCTTCATAGTATTAAGCATATATAAGGTAACTTTTATGAGTATTTTTGATTTTTTTAACATTTATTAAGTATTTTTATATATTATTTATACTTCAAAATATTTCTATTAGATCCATCTACTGTATTTTAATGTGATACATATTGAAAAAGTTGATCTAAGTAATCTAAAATGTAAATTATTGCTTATTATAGCTTATCTTAGAGTTTCAAATCAAAATTCAAAATTTTTTGACTATTTCTATGAACTTCCGTAAATTTAACGTGTTTCCACAAACATTTCCACCGATGTCCGACACATTTCTTATTTTTGTCGGATCGAAATCCGACATGACAACGTTTGATTCTATGACAATGTTAAGACGTGTTACAGTCAGGTAGATTAATTTGCCAATCATACACTTGTATCTATCTACATCATCAAAGAGTAATGACGAACTATCCTAAGAATCTAAGCTCTCATCAGTAGGAGTGTTTTCTAACTTGCATCCCATGAGACCAGAAGAATGCATACCTCCTTTAGGACAACACCATCCTACACCTGATATAGGTAAACTCAATACCTAAGAAATACTTAGATTTTCCCATGTCTTTAGTAACAAAGTGCACCTTCAAGTATTCTTTAATCTCCTAAATCCCTACTGTGTCACTTCCTATTAATAAGATATCATTTACATATATTACCAGAATAACACAACCATTATCGATCCATCTGCAAAGTGATCGACAACACAACGTTAAAACCTACTAACTATGACCATGCTACTAAACTTCATAAACCATGCACATGGACTTTTGTTTGAAGCCATAAATAACTTTCTTAAGTAGACACACACGATCCTTCTCCTGAGCAACATACCCTAAAGGCTACATCATAAACACCTGCTCAGTCAAGTCACCCTATATGACTACACTACTAAACTCCTTAAACCATGCACATGGACTTTGTTTGATGCCATAAATAGCTTTCTTGAGTATACACACGATCCTTCTCCTGAACAACGTACCTTAAAGGCTACTTTTATAAACACTTGTTCGGTCAAGTTATCATATAGAAAAGCATTATTCACATCCAGCTGACTAAACACCCAGGTAACGATGTTGGTTCCTTCAAGGTGAATAATCAGAAGTCAAATGCCATGTGACATCACTACCTACATTTCATCATCCATAGCTACGTTCCAATGAAAGATAAAAAGAGCTTTTTAATAGTCCTAAGAATGGACTAAGAAGAAATAGACAAAGCAAAGATGCGAAAAGATGAGTAAAAGTTATCATAAGAAATAAAATATGATATAAGATAGATTGTGGTGGAACGTATACCTTTCCATAAAGCAATAGAAATATCTAAGTTAGCAGGTGATAAATTTGCAGACGTAGAGGACAACTTAGTATGAGGTGAAGGAAGTTGCTCATAACGACAATATACTTGTAAAGGACGAGTTTCCTCCTATTCCATAATAACTGGATTTTAGCAACACTTTCACATGACTCAACGGGAGAGGGAAAAGGAACACCATTAGAACTAAAAATACTATCGTTAAACTCTCACTGAGACTCAAAAAAAAATGATATTTGACACAATATACTTACAAATGGATGGATTAAAACGACAATACCCTCGTTGTGTACGAAAGTATCTAACAAAAGCACATTTAACAAAATAAAGAGACAATTTATCAAAATTTGAAAACAAATCTTCAGCAAAGGTGACATAATAAAAACCCTTTGCAGGTAAAAAAGAAAGTTCCACTTCAAGACATAAATATCTAAGTGGGATCTTACCCCCAAGAGATGTAGAAGGCATTCTATTTATGAGATAGGTGCAGTAAGAATAGCATCTGACCACAAGTATTTTGAAACACCCATTTACAGCATAATGGTGCAAGCTACATCTAGAATATATCGATGTTTACGCTCTACTACACAGTTTTATTTAGAAGTGTGAAAACAAGTATTTTGATAAATAACATCCAAAGACTCACAATAATTTTAAAAACCAAATTGAACAAATTCTAAAGTATTATTAGTACAAAGAATTTTTAGAGTAACAAAAAACTAATTTATTATTTCTACAAAAAAAAATTCACTATATCAAGCACACTGACTCTATCCTTCGACAAATAAATCCATAAGATACGAAAAAAATTATCAATAAACACAATATAATACCTATAACTAGACACAAACAAAGTCCAAACAAGACCCACACATCGCAATGCTCTAAATCAAAGAGACTCTTGACTACTAACAAGGTGTAGACAACAATAGATAACACAATGATACTTATCCGACTAACACAACAGAAATCTATAAAAGTGCTACTGAAGTTTCTGATGAGATGGATGACTTAGTTGAAGATGTTATAAAAACAATGACTCCATTGTAGAAGTAAGTGACACTTACTCCTGAGGTATCTTATTTCGAACCAACAAATATACTCTAAGTCCACGCTCACGTCCCAAATCAACCCGTTTCTCCATCTGTAAATCTTGAAAGATACTGTAGAAAGGAAAGAAAGTTACATAACAGAGTAATTGTTTAGTTATAGCACTAATACCTAACAGGTTAATTGAGAAGTCAGGTACATAAAGAACATTGTCTAATGTTATCCAGGAAGAAGCATGAATAGTGTTTTGCTCAAAAACCAATAGGTATGATCATCGACTATGGAAACCAATCAGATATCATGTAACTAGGACAGACGGATAAAGAGGTCTCGTATACCTGACATATGTGAGGAGGCTTCCAAATCAATGATTTAGAAACTATCCTTAGAAGCTAATAAGGCAATCATACCTAAGGTAGAGGTAGTGGCATGTGATGCTATGGCAAAAAATTAATGTTTTTGAAACTAAAGGAACATCACATACTCATCCTAAGGTATTGTCGACGTGACTGATGATGATGATGTGATAAGACTAAAAGATGTAACCGTAGTCTAAGTCTCTATAGTAACCTGAGCCCACTCCGCTTGACCAAACTTATCCCAACACCGATCTGGTTGGTCCGACCATAATACTCACAACAAGGTCACCCCCTTCCATTAGCACGACCGCCACGGCCACCTCCTCTGTCCATACCACAACTACGATCACGAGTAGCAGCCATAGCTGACCAATTTAAGACGAAAGCCGGTATAACAGTAGAAATTCGTAGGATTCTGGAGAAAGTAGTCTATAGATCTGAAACTGTATTTATACTAAGAAATTGTCCACAAATATAAGAAGAAAGCTCAAGATTCAAATTAAATAGGTAGACAGCCACAGCTAACTCAATCTCTATAGTGTCTCATCTTACTCATATCGACAACCAACGACTGGTAGACATCAAACTCATCTAATAGTCCTCCAATGATAGTGTGATCATGAACTGAATTATCTCCCGGACAAAGTGTGAAAAAGCACTCATAAATCTCAAAAACTCTATTTATTCTTCTCGTGCCTATAAATGGTCTTCAGGGTATCTCAAATTTTCTTGATAAGGCGAAGTAGCATCACACTACAAGCAATACTAGGCTTGATATTATTTACCGACTACAAAACTATAACACTGTCATCTACATACCAATCCTCATAGAGGACATCTTTTACATCAGATGGTGAATGTATAAGATGTCGAATCTTTCTGTGGGTGGCTACAAAGGTCTAAAAACTCTATGATCACAACAAATAGTTTTTGTCATTTAATTTCTCTGAGGTTTTACTAAGATTCTTTACAAGTGACTCGCGGGATGCCATGATTTCAATCTCGCAACGTTCTTATTTTCACCAAAAACAGTGGTAATCAGCACAAACCACCTAAAAACACACACTCAACAATTTTTAAGGGAACACACAAATATGAATAACACGAGTAATGACTACAGTAGACTACTTTGATGACTTAAAACATGCTGATTCAGTACTCCGATGGGGCTACCAAGGCTATCAGAGACCCTAGGAGGTTTTTGCCACCCTTAGCTAGTAATAGAAATGAGGAAGGAGGAGGACAACAACTATGGGGAAGGGAGGAGAGGGTCTGATGGTGGCTACAAGGGTAGATGACAATGGCTAGGGGCTGGGAGGAGGCCGACGACACTTGTTGCTATTGTTGGAGTCGACGACAACGACTCCTGCTCCTGCTGCTGCTATCAGTGATGACTACTCCTCTCTTTTTTTGTGGTTTCTTTAGTAGATCTCCAAATCTTAGGCTCCGATACCATGTGAGATTAGAGAGAGAATATGTGCAAAAGAACTACCACTAATGAGTGGATGATTACATATTTATAGAGTTATTATATAAACGAATATCTAATAACCCACTAACCCATACATATCTAATAACCCATTAACCCATACAAGCATAATAAGTCTAACAAGTCCAAAATAAGGTTATATGTGAATATATTGTCAACATCTTTTTTTCAAATTGGGACCTTTAGACGAAGGGATTGCGAAATTTGGATTGCAATGAAAATCTGACCATACGTAATTTGTAGTATAAGTGCATGACATTTCAATCTATTAGGTTAATTCTTAAAATTAAAAAAAATGGAATGAATACAACCACGTTGGCTCCATACTCTAGCAACTATCCTAATGTTACTCTAACACAAGGATGATAGAATAACTACCAAATCATCCTAATTCTACTCAAACACAAGAATAATAAAATTACTAATTATTCTAACATATACGATTACATTACAAACAAGATCAAATGGGATTATCAATTATTGATTTATACTTTATATTGTGCTATTTTCAGACCAACTAATGAACGACCAAGATAGAGTGTGTTTGAGCTTTGAGGGTCGGGATCTAATATGCAAACGATAAAATTTTCTTTCAGGCTTTATTTTCTATCGATCAGTAGGACTGCTAACTAGACAAACAAACTGCAAACATAGCTATGTCTGAGTTCATTCAAAATACAAACCTAATACTGAGATAATTTTTTTTACCTGAACATCGTCATTGAACATTCGATAGGAATTTCTGTAACGTTGTAATAACTTGGATGCCCATTTACTTTGAAAGTCTTCAAACTATAGCAAGTAAAAGTGTAAGCATCATAATCTTTTTGTCAAAAGAAACTGGACTTGAAATCAACCTGAACAATGACATTGGGCCAACGAGCAAAAACGGCCTCCATAAATTCATCGATAACAGAAAGATATTCGTCACCAACAAGGCGATGCTCTTGTAGCCCTAAATCTATCAAAGACAACAATTGCAGAACATTAGGAAATAAACTGTCTTTAATAACCAGAAGTATTCAGATAAAGCAGCCCAATTAGGAAAGCTTTCAATAACTAAAAGAAGATGCAAACAGTGAGGTCCAGGATTCCATTAGGCTTCTCTGATATACAGGTTTCTTTGCCCCACTTCTCAAGCCACTAGATAAACACATTAAGTTTTAATCCAGAATTTTATTATGTTTTCATTAAAAATAAAAGGTAACAAAACAGATAAACAAAGTGAAACAAAAAGCTCTTTATGATAATGAGAAATCTTACTCAATTTTAAAAGGGAAGCTTTATAAGCAAAAAGTTGTGGTGTTTGCATCACATGAACAAACCTAAATATTAGTGCTTGACATCAAACAAGGTTTGTGGCATGGAAGCATCCAAACAAGTGTCAACATGTTTTGATTTGATGTGCATGTTGTGTAGGGAAGTGTTTGAGACAACAATTTTTCCAAATAAGAAGTGTCCCTAAAATCATAGGTTTTACCTATTTAAATATTTTTATTTCAGGTTAGAAGCATCAATCAACCTTATTGTTGAAAACAGATATAAATTACAAGCAAGAAACAAAAACATAAATTAGAGAAATTAGCTTTTCAGTTATCACAGAGTTTTTCTTTGAAGAGCAACAGTAAGAGATTTATTGGAAAATATCTAAGCAATATTGCTAAAAAATAATAATAAGCTGAGTAAATAAAAAGTGAAACAAACAATGGGAAGAAACTTTACAAAGAGGATCTTTAAGAAGCTTCTCGTTACTTGTTCCAACATCGATCATCACAGGAAGTACCTGTAGAGATGAAAATCTGGAAATTTAATGGGCAAGACAAATTATAGGAATTAGGAAATGAACTAGCTTAGAAAATACTTCTTCCATGGTTTACCATCACAGAAACACACAAGAGATACCGACATACTAGAAGCGAGAAACTTGTTACTTTGTTAGTTAGCAGATGGAACCTACAGATTTGGCCCGTTCAAACCGCCCAATGGTGTTTGAGAATATAAAATCGATTTTCACTTGTTAAAAAATGACATCAGCACTGTATGATATTTTCCATTAAAATAGAGACACATTTGCAAAGTTCAAGATTGTCCCAAGATGCAAAAATTTTTGAGTTTTTACAGTAGTGCATTTAATCAACAAAGTAATGTGAGAATAACCAGCAATCACTTATGGTAATGTTCATACATAAGTAGATCAGGGTTGACATACATCAGAATCTGATGAAATATAACCGCTGAAATCAATTTTACTAGTGGGTTCTCAAAATAACCTTTGGGAAGAACTTATTACCTTAAACATTTTTTTTAGAATATTACCTTCAACATAATAACCTACTTCCTGAACTTCATGTCAGGAAGTTTTGGTTAAAAACTGGAGAAAATTGCTGATATGAATGAGAGCTTCCCAACAATTAAAGAAGGTAGTGATTGACTTTCTGAAGCTGGTGCAAGTAAGCTAGATTAATGGACTTCATATGATAAATAATATACAAGCCCATAAAAGATTAACCATCACATGATCCTATTCGCATTCTTGGCTTGTAATGGGAGGAAAAATTATCGTGTTCTTTCAGGTAATAAAGAGACAGAAAATGCAAAACCCCAGAAGCCACAGAGGCGGAAGGACAGTAAGAAACAAAAGCAAAGTCCTAGCAGCCAGTTTGAAGCTTCAGCCAAATTGACATTGAAATAATAAATGTAGATCAACATTAAGTAAATAAGAGAGTTTTTTTGGTGGTTGAAGTTTTTGGGAGATTGTGTGTCAAAGCATAAGAAAATGGGGTTATACAAGGCTTTTGTTCGGGGCAAGAATTAAGATCTATTCCTTATTTACAGTATGCAGATGATACATTAGTTTTTTATGGAGCTTCACATCAACAAGTTGTTAATCTGACATTTTTGCTGGGCATCTTTGGTATGATCACAGGGCTGAAGGTAATTTTCAACAGTGATTGGGGTATGCGTAGAGGATACAGTCGTGAAAACAGGGGCAGATTTTTTGGCTACAAAGTGGAATCCTTTCCATTCAAGTCCCTTGATCTCCCATTGAGCGTAGGCACTTTGAGAGCTAGAGATTGGAATCTAGTGGTTGACAGATTTGAAAGACATTTATCTGGTTGTGCAGGAAAATTCTTAACTTTTGGGAGGAAAATCACTTTGATTTCATCTATCTTAGCTAATCATCCCATCTACTACCCTTCGATCTTCCGCATTCTAGTGACAGTGGCCAACAAGCTAGAAAGAATCATGTGCATTCTGTGGAAAGGGGGCAAAAAGATTTCTGATGGTTTTCATATGATAGCATAGAATAAGGTGTGCCGTGGTCGTCAGGAGGGTGGTATATGGCCCTGTTGGGGAAATGGCTGTGGAGATTGAGTCAATGTGGGGAAGAGGGGTTATGTTTGTGGCAACATATTATTTGAGGATAATGGTACAGAGGAAGGCTTTTGGGTACAGTGGGAGTGCACGTTAATAGGGTATCTTGGGTACGGAAAGGTATTCTAGAAGCAAAGGGGGTAATAGGTTGTCGGATGGCTTGGAGTATGGGGTTTGATAACTGGATTAGATTTTAGGAAGACAAGTGGGTGGGATGTGACAACGACAAAATTGTTCTTTCCTTCTTTATTCCATGTTGCAGTTGCCCCTTCTATGAGGATTCATGAGTGTTTTTAGTGTTCCGAGGCAGGGATTGCTTGAGATGCTCGATTTTTTTTTAACAGTAAATATTTGAGATGCTCGATTCAAAAGGGATCTCCGTGATGTTGAAATCTCTGAGTTCTCTCGAGCCTTCTTTTGCTTCTAGATTGTCATGATTCCTCACTCATCTCTTCCTGCCAGGATTCAACAAATGACAGTGGGGTAAGCATGGTGTTTTCTCTTGAAGTTATTATAGGTGGAGGTGCTAGGATTGATTGTACTAGCTTTGTGCGGAACTATAATGTTCCAACAAAGGTTCAATTTTTCGCATAGCAATTGTTACATGCATGAGTTTTGACAAATAAGGCATTAAAGCATGGAAACTTCCAATTGGCTAGCAGATGTTCTTTTTGTCTTAATGAGGAAGAAGATTGGTACATCTTTTCATTGGCTGTTCATCGATTAGTCCCGGGGGAGGGGGGGGAGGGAGGGGTGTGTGTGTGTGTTGGCGGTGGTGCTTGAATCTTGTTAGTGTGGATACTTCTCAAGCAATTTCCATTGATTGCTTTTGGGATAGATGGATGAATAGAAGAGGCTTGGGAGGTAGAAAGAAAATGGTTTGGTGTTTTTTTACCTCATGCTTTATGGTGGGCTCGACGGTTAGAGCGCAATCATCGGATTTTCAAAGGTGTCTTGTCATCTCAACATGATTGGAAAGAGTGGATATTCAAATTAGTGATCGAGTGGTCAAATCCTAGAAGAGGGGGGATAGATACCGTCATACCAATGAAGCTATCACAGCAAGATTAGGTGTTTTGGTGGCGCTATAGTCGGGTTTTAGTGTGTTTTTTTTCCTGTTTGTTTTCATTTTCCATTTTTCTTTTGTTCTGGCCTCTTGGTAAGACTGCAGTTTTTGTTGTAATTTTGTGTTCCCATTTTTGAAATAAAATTCTAATTTTTGACTGCTCAAAAAAAAAAAAGAGTTTTTTTAGCAGCAAAATAAACAGAAGTGTAAAAATACCCTCTGAGGATTTATGCCAGCAGCAGCAACATATAAATCCAGCTTTCCAATTGCTATACCAATGCCTTGAACTCCAAGATCACCAAGCCCCAATATTCTACTTCCATCTGTTACAACTATCATGTCAACCTAGTAAATTTGAAAATTTGTCATCAACCATTTTCTACAAAATCTTTTCAGTCAAGATCTTACATCTAAAATCTAAATATGTAATCAGAGTTTCCATTCTCACAATTGAATAATTCCAAAGAGAACATTGATAGAAATAACGATACATCAACATATTAAAAGGGAGAGTGTAACAAGAAAAAGTTGACATGTAAATGTTTTTTTCAATTTAATTAATCATCAAACAAATATGGTAAGCTTATTCTTAGGAGCATTTGTATCTACCATAATTTTTTGCCACCAACACTTTCCACAGTGCAAGACATTACAACAATTTACAGTCAGATAAGCCATTTAATCATTGTTTCAAATTTTTGCAGGTCATGGATCTATTATTCTAGAGTTTTGGAAATTATTTCAGAAGTCACCTCAATTTTACAAAGACAGCCTTCCCAGTCATATGAACCTGTGGATGTTACATTTGAAAGTTGTATTGCTGTTTGAAGTAGACAAGCCCATAAGGTAAATTGCCCATAGACCACTACTTCATTTATTTTAGGATGATGTAATGGGGAAGCATTAGTTATGGAGACAATCAGCAATGATCCCTTTGTCATAGGAATGAAAGAATATAAATGTCTTATATTACGGATATAAAACTGGACATCTAGGTCAAAATTAATTGACAATAAGTGAAGAGGTCTAGTACTATAATAATGACATAACGTCCATGTTTATTCTGTAATTTCCTGATGTTGTATTATTACCTTTAATATGCACTCTACAAGCACAGGCAATCCATGAATCCCACTTACCTTCATCTACTGTAGTGGAGTTACAGCTGTACCTAAGTAGTGTTGAGCTTCCCCCCCTAAACCCACCTCAGACATCAAGGCACCGCTTGGGTCTCCATCCAAGGGGATCCGAGAAAAGATGAAAGAAGAACGTGTGCATCCAAAATAGGATTCTACAAATGGACAAATTTCTTAATGTGTTCTCATACCAAGTTAAACTGCACAGCCAACTCCAGAGCAATTGTCAATTAATGAAGAGGTCCAATATTATAAGGCCCACATTTATCTTGTAATTTTACCTTTGCGAAACTGTAATCTCTAACAATGGATGTGTTTCATCTTAGCCTATTGCAGATGCTATCGTCCCTCAAAGGATATTAGTGATTCTGCTGGGATACTATTGTCCCAGCAAGCAACGGGTCTTTTCTGTTTTGAGCTTTTGTGAACTTTTGTGGTCTTCTAACAAAATCCTTTTCACTGCTAAAATACTCCTGAGAAATCATAAGTTTTTCTGAGAAATGTATGGGACCTAAGAAACTAAGCACCAATCTTAGATTCTTCAGTAAGATAATCCAATTATTTACAAGTATGCCCTTGGTTCTTATACAAACAGATCTCTTAGCTTAAGAAGGCCTGGTGGTAGGGTAACACAGTTGAAGAAGAAGAATTACAAAGCTAACTGTTTTATGCGACACTATATTCAACCAAGAATCATCTAAT
>JAMKQA010000424.1:0-37450 GCA_024699735.1 Posidonia australis
CTGCGAGAGGTCGTTCCAAGTCTTGATCGAGCCCATGTCAAGTGATGTGAACCACTTGAGAGCCGGACCGGTGAGACTCTTCTGGAAGAGGCGGATCAGCAGCCTCTCGTCAGCTTGAAGCTGGGTGATATCTCCGCAGTATGTCCGTAGATGTGAAACAGGGCAACCCTTTCGATTGTATTTCTCGAAGTCCGGGATCTGAAAATGCGATGGGAGTGTCGCCTCTGGGAAGTAGCAGAGGTCCCGGAATCCGTAGGGTTGGCGATCACTTCCCCGCACTTGTCGAAGTGCCTTCTCCAGGTCACCTACCCTAGCGAGGAGGGTGTCTGGAGCCGCTGCCAACGAGGGTGATTCAGCAGGAGGAAGGGCCGCATATGCTGTGTGGGTCGCACCTGAGTGCTCCTCTGGATCCACCATCATGTCACCAGATGCTGCAGCATGATGGCCAACATATCCGTGCAAGAATGCTAAGTGTGGTTGTGGAAGTGATGGTGCCTGGACTTGATGGTGTGTAAAAGAAGGATGACCAGCGAACTGTGTGGCAGGGGGTGCTGAGTGTGGGAGTAACAGCTGCTGTAGTGGCACGGCACTAGGCTGTAGGTTCTGAGGATGCTGCACTCCAGCCAACCCAAGGGGTTGACCACCAGATGCTAGAGTGAGATGCTGTGGAGTGGTGTGATGTGCCTGGACCTGTGGGGTTGCACCTAGTGTGGGTGCAGTGGGGAGCTAAGGTGAAGGCTGAGGTGGTGGTGCCAATGCTTGGAACATTGGAACAGGCTGCTGGGGACACCTTGTCTTCTGTCAAACTCTCTAGTCACTCATACTCCTTGCGAACCGAGGTGAGCGTTTAAGCATGACCACTTTGGGAGTAAGATTCGAAGGCCAAACATTGAGGGCATAAGACCTCTACACCTAGATGAGTGGCCAACCACACTTGTATAAAGGCTCCACAACCATAAAAGTGTTGGCATTGTCGTAATGATAGGTCTAAGGCTTGGTAAGTCTCTGCCAGCATAATTGGGGCAAAGTCAATCTGACGGATTACCATTGCCAAAGAAATTTCTGCAACCTCGATGTTCACAATTGTCCGGCCATGGCTAAAAACTAGCTCACCTAAGAAGCAGGCAACAAAACTTCTCAACCACAGCTCATCGCCCAAGGAGGTGTGCATTTCGACCACCTTGTCAAAGTAGGCTAGTTGTAGCATCAGAGATTGTCCATCAGTATAGATAAGTCGATGACCACAATCGTCGGTTGATAAGCCGGTCAATTCACTCATGACTGAAGAGTATCCATCGCATCGCATAAACACAATGGACCTTAGAAACTTCAGCAAACAGCATACCTAACAGACCTCCTCCAAAGTAGGAGTCAATTCAACTCTTCCGAAGCGGAATATGTGGTTAGCGAGCTTCCAGAACCGAGCAGCTGCACATAAAAAGTATCGTGGGACCTCCACATTTGCAGTATCTAAGAACTTTGAAGAGACGCCCCAACTCCACAGTTTGTTGTGATCACTGTTTGTTAATTTCCCAATCCTCGTCTGGAAAACATCTAAGCAACGTATTGGTATGAACGTCGTGGGGAAACCCATGACCAATAGGGGAGCTTCAGCTTCTCTTGATTTAGGCAATACTAGAAAGGGAAGAGGAGCTCCTGCAGAACAGTCCCAAAATATTTACTTTCAAATGGACAATAACCATGTTCCATACAATAATATTTTATAGAGTCTAATGTAAATAGAAAAGTGCAGCATAAATGGATTGAGTATCAGAAAGACCTGCCCAAGGCTAAGGTTGAATGTCTGAATCAGGAACTGAGTAAACTAAACAATGGGCTATCGAGCAAACTAACTCGTGTGTATAGCCTCAGCAAGAGGCCCTGGTTACTAACAGGTCAAGACTAAGTACCAAATTGGTGAGAAACAGCCATCAAACCCTAATGGTCGGGATTGTCTGGTGACAGAGCCGACATTGGGTACTTAAGAAGTCAACTATACCATTCAACTCTAAGAGAAATACTACACAACTCGATGATAAAGTTTTCACTGTTGGAATGATTGTTCTGAAGTTATATGCAAGATATAGAGAGTATCTTGCCCACTCTACAAAAACTCGACAGAGGCTAGAAGTAATGATTATAGCCGCCATTGCTGTCATGAATTGCTGTGTCTTGCAATTCATCTCTGTAAAGTGTATCATAGATCTGCACAAGTGTTGGGGCTAGGAATAAGCCTGGGCTTTGACTGGGCTTCGTCCTAAGGAAAGTCCTGTGCCTATTTTTTGTGTTGTTAGATGGATGGTTCACTTGCAAGAATACTTGTAGAAAGGCCTATTCCCTGCATCTAATCATAAACTGCACATCTTATTCTGAAAGGCAACAATCATGCCCCTGGTTTGACAGTAAAGGTTCTGACCGGTAGGGCTGTGAACATGTATCTGACCAAAGTACAAGGCTCAATGTATCCACAGAAAAGACAGTTGACATGCCTCTAGAAAGATTATGAGGTTTTCAACCATTAGAGCAACTGACATGCCCCTGGTCGAGTATCGCTTGCCAAATTCTTAACCAAAAGGCAGCTGGCATGCCCTTGGTTTAAGAACAAAATGGTGCCTTGCAAAGCGAAGGGGAAGAATGGGGATGAATGATCATGAGTTATACATGAATGAATGATGCTATTTTTTTATCTTTTTGTTATTTTTGTTGCCTCAGCTTTTGGAAAGCTTCTAATGCCTATCATAAGGAAGGAGGAAATCTCCAACTCACCAGACACTAAGTAGACATTATGCATTAATGGTGGCACTTTGGATAGAGTGAAGTAGTAGTTTATGATTGTTTGGTGGAACAGGCTTCACATCAAACACCCTAAGGCTCTACACCTACTTTCGTCGATTATCCTCTTTTTTACTCTCTCATAGGCTTGTGGATTAACTCTGCCCCTTGTTTGGAGGTAATGGGTACCTAGGTAGTTACTGAGGCTACTTTGATGGTGAGGGAGAGATGGCTAATCCCTTGGGTGGTGTGGACCTTTTTTAGGTACTTATTTCGACTCCTCTCCAAGTTATGTGATAGGGATAGAGCTAATTCACACACCTCTGTCTCTTAGGGCTAACATCTATCTGGCCCTTTTGTCTCCTTATTTCTTTTAGTGCCTTTATTCATGAAAGTTTTTTGTTATCGCTCACATCCTCACTCACATCCTAACATTTTATATCCCTTTGGAGGTGTCGGTCCTTTGGGGTGCTTGCATTTTTCGCCTTGTTCTCAATGAGTGGTGGCTCCCTCACTTGTTAGGATGTCTAGGTAGTATTGACTGAGGAGGAATATGTTCCTTTCCCTCATCGGCAAAATTATCCAATTTTCATCACTAGGCAATGCTTATATGGATGCTACTAGTGCTTTTATTAATGCATGCATGCTTGGTTTTTTTTTTCGTGCTTTTGTGTTGAGATGCAATGCGTGTATAACAAGTGCAATAGAAAACATAAGTGCAAGATGATACAAAATGCATTAATAAAGAGAGTAATGCATGTGCAAATGTGTCTGAAGAGCTTCGCAATGCAAGGATACGACTCCACATCATTGGTAGTACTTCTTTATGTAACATGTATTGATTGGCTCTGATTGCTCAATGTGGTCCATGTCCTCAAGGATTACCGCTCCCCTAGAGAATACCTATTTGATGATATAAGGGCCACACCAGTTGGGTCTGAATTTGCCTCGAGTGTCAAGGAGATGGATTGCTTGCAAGACCAAGTCACTTGGCATAAAGCTCCTGGGTCGGACTTTCTTCTAGTAGGATCGAGCCATCCTCCTCTGGTAGCATTGGGCATAGTGCAGGGCTTATAGTCAATGTTCATCGATCAAGTTCAACTATGCAAAGCGATCGCCCAACCATTCGGTCTCTTCTTACTTCTAATCTTTCAAGATCATCAAGGAGGGGATTTCCACCTCGACTGGTAGCACGGCTTCCAGGCCATAGAATATAGAAAAAGTGGTGGCGCCGCTGGATGTTCGGATAGAAGCTCGATATGCCCACAATGCGTAAGGAAGCTTGTCATGCCAATCCTTGTGTGTCTCTACCATCTTTTTTAGTATCTTGGTAATGTTCTTGTTGGATGACTCAATCACTCCATTCATCTGGGGGACATGAGGTGAAGAATGGTGATGCTTAATGTGGAAGTTCTGCAAATAGTCCTCGACCCTCTTAGCTGTGAAGTTCATCCCATTATCTGATATTATTGAGTGTGGGAGCCCATATTAGGATATGATGTTGCTCCTCAAGAACTTCTCTGTCACTGCAGCAGTGACTGTCTTGTACAATTCCTCTTCGACCCACTTTGTGAAGTAATCAATGGCTACCAGGATGAAACGATGCCCATTAGATGCTATTTGATGAATGGCACCGATGACATCAATTCCCCAGGTGGAGAAAGGCCATGGTGACGACATACTATGAAGTTGTTATGGGGAAGCATGAATCAGATTCCCATGGATCTAGCAGGTGTGACACTTTCGCATAAACTGACAGCATCTGCCTCCATGGTTGACCAATAATTTCCTTGTAAAATGATCTTCTTCGCCAACAAAACCCCATTCATGTGCGTCTCGCATTTCCCAGTATTGACTTCTAGCATGATGGCATCAGCTTCTATCTAATTCAAGCTTCTTAGGAGCATTTGATTATAGGATCTATTGTATAAATGGCTGGCCTTGAGTACATAGTTGGATGCCAAGTGCTTCAATGTCCTTGCTTCTGTTGCTGATGCCTAAGGAGGGAGGTTCCCGGTTGCCAAAAGAACCTTAATGTCATGGTACCATGGGATTTCATTCGGTGGGTCTACTTCCTCTATGCTCATGCAGTGTGCTGGCTGATCCACACATGTAACTAACACATCCACTGCATGGTCTTCTAGTATCGAGAGCCAAGATGCTAAGGTTTCCAAGACATCTACGTAGGCGTTCTTGGCCCTATTCATGAAGGAGAAATGGACCTCTTGGTATTCTGCCACGAGCTTCATGAGATGTGCAAGGTACTGGGTGAGCTTCTGATCTTTAGTCTTCCACTCGCCGTTGACCTGTGTGATAACTAGCATGGCGTCACCACGTACATGCAACTTGCGGACAACATGCTCCAATGCCATTTGAAGTCCTAATATGCATGCTTCATATTCAACTTCGTTATTCGTGCATTTGAAGTTTAGTTTCATGGAGTAGGGAGTCATTTGGCCTTTGGGGGCTACCAATACAGCGCCAATGCCCATCCCTCTTTTGTTGACTGTGCCGTCGAAGTATAAAGGCCATTGATTCTTCTCCTCGGCAATTTCTGGTTCATCATCATTATCCATGGCGAACAGCACATCCTCGTCCAAGAATTTAGTCCGCAAGGGTTGATATTCTAGTAAAGGCAGCTCGACTAGATGGTCTACCACTGCTTGTCCTTTTAAGGATTTCTATGTTACAAAGGTGTTGTCATATTGAGACAATAGTGCCTACCACTTGACACATCGCCCTACGAGCGCCGCTTCTGGAACAAATACTTCATAGGGTCATGGTGACAAAGAAGCAAGACAGGGTACACCATCATATAATGCCTTAGGCGTTGGACTGCCTAGACGAGAGACAAACAGACTTTTCCTATAGTAGTATACCTGGCCTTGCAATCGTTAAACTTCTTGCTTAGATAATATATCGCCCTTTCCTTGTGACCAGAATCATCATGTTGGCCCAATAGTACTCCCATGGAATGTAGGGTTACTAATAGATAGAGGAGTAGGGGCTGCCCTGGCACTGGTGGGACCAAAATTAGAGGTCTGGCTAATAACTGCATCATCTTGTCAAAACCTACCTAATAGTCCTTGATCCAACTGATCTGTGCATTCTTCCTCAGGAACTTGAAGATCGGTTCACAGATTGGTGTAAGTTGAGCAATGAATCGGCTGATATATTGTAGGCGACACAGTAGTCCTTTGACTTCTTTCTCTGTAGTGGGGGGAGGCATGTCAATTATGACCTGAGCATTAGTTGGATCAACCTCAATTCTCCTATGGTTGATGATGTAACCAAGAAGCTTGCTGGATGAAACCTCGATGGCACATTTACTGGGGTTGAGGTGGAGCTTGTACTTGCGTAGACGGTTGAACAACTTCCTTAGGTAGGCTACATGATCTTCAGGCTCTTTGGTCATAGCTATCATATCATCAACATAGACTTCAACTTCTTGGTGCATGAGGACATGGAATAGTACTATCATAGCTCTTTGATACGTAGCTCCCGCATTCTTGAGTACAAATGGCATCACCTTGTAGTAGAAGACTCCCCATGAGGTAATGAATGATGTCTTCTCCATATCTTCTTCTGCCATTTTGATCTAATTATAACCTGAGAATCCATCCTTAAACGATAGCATTGTATGGTCGATTGTATTGTCTACAATAACATCAATGTGGGGAAGTAGGAAGTCGTCCTTGGGGCTTTCCCGATTGAGGTCTCTGTAATCAATGCACATGCAAACTCGTCCATCTTTCTTCAACAATGAGACGACATTTGCAAGCCATTCTAGGTAGAAGATGACCTTGATGAAGTCCACTTTATGCTACTTCATGAGCTCCTCCTTAAGTTTGAGCATCCATTGGGGTTGCCATCTTTTGCGCTTTTGCTTGACAGGCCTGATATCTGGCTTCAATGGAAGAGTGTGTACTACTACTTCTAAGTTCAAGCCGACCATGTCACTATAACTCGAGGCAAAGACATCTAAGTACTCCATGAGGAAGGTGATAAATTCTACCTTAAGCTGTGGGATGAGTTTAGCACTGATGTGCAATTCCTTGACATCGTCAGTGGTTCCGACGTTTATTAGATCAGTCTCTTCTTCCACATGGAGATTCGGGCTTTCTGGGTCATCATCATGGTGTGGGAATTCTATTGGCGCGTCATCATCTTCATGTACACCGGTGTTATCGTCCTCCTCGTAGGCCATGAGCTCAGATAAAATCTCCTTCTGAAAAGTAGAGTCTACTATATCGAAGGTGCAAATTTGCTCTAACGCTTGACTAGTTCAGTGCTAGAGGAGAGTTACGTTGACTCTCGTATTCTTGTACTAGTGCTGGGCGATCTCTGTGTCATCATGTTCTATATCATCCATCATGTCAAGTCCTTCTTGCCCCTCTGATGCTACTTCTTCACTTATTGTTGATTTTTCTGGGTTTTCTTTGCTATTTACACAGGGTACTACTGATTGGCAGCTGTCCTGCAGTTGACTAAGCTCAAGGTCATTTTTTTTGGTCCCCACCTTACTTATGGTGAGGTCTAAGCTGTTGATACCATTTAGACCAACCACCTGGCTGTTGAGTGATTAACTCGTCTAGTCTAGAGTAGGTTAGCTCTTCTTCTGCTTTCAAAACCATGATAGCTGAATGGTCCTAAGTCTCCTATGGCAAGGGAGGGGATGCTTCAATCATTGCAGCTTTGCCTTTTCGATGCCTCACTTCCGTTATGTTGTCTTCTACCAACATGGCGAGTTGTTCATGAAATAGAACTCCATGTCTTGGAGCATCTCTTCCATCTGTGCCTCTACAACTTCTCTTTCATCTTCATCAAAGGCATAATCCACATAATACGCGTACTCTAGACCATCACTTGTGTGTGTCAATGGTACTGCAAAGGGGTTAGTGCTCCACACCATCAATTGGATCTGGGAAGGCATTATTGGAGTCATTATGTGCTGGCGAGCAGGATCCGCCACGTGATGTTCGATGGAGGTAGCATGGCTTGCCTTTAGGACAACTGCTGTGACTGATGTCAAGGTCAGGATCAGTGTGGTGATCGAAAGTACTGTTGTTGGTAAGGTGACTAGAGCTATGGCTAAGGCTGAAACTAGTTCAGTTGGATCCGAAGCTACTATGGCATCCTCCTCAGAATAGTAATCTTAACATCCCACCCACTCAATTGTGCTCAACGGAGTGTCTTGTTGTATCACTTCCGTGTCCGGACTCTGACATGGACTGAGAATCCCTACACTAACAAAGTGAGTGAAGGCAGGAGGGGAGTTTTGCCTTGATTTCTGCAAGTGTCGGGAATGTTTCTCTTGATACAACTGTTCGTAACCAAGTCCATCTCGCTCTCTGCTCCTCGGCTACAACGGGCGCGGTGATCCCCTAACCGTACTTCCAAGAGGTGTCCCTTTCTCATATCCCCAATGGTGACATAGATTCTTAACCATCCTAGAGGGGTTGCTATGGACAGGTGGGTAGCTACCATCCTCAAATTTAGGGATGAAGTTAATCTGAAGGCTTGGGGTCAAAGCAGACAATTTGGTAGGATAGGGTTGAAACAACATCGACCTTCTCCATTTCAAAGTTTCCAACCATGACAATAACAACGTTATCGCCCCAGCTGAACTTGATCATGCGATGGAGAGTTGACGGGATGACTTGATGCTTGTGGAGCCAAGGGCGCCCAAGCAGGAGATTGAATGAGGGTTCAAGGTCCACGATGTAGAATTCCACGTCAAACTCAGTTGGGCCAATGACAAGGGGGATTACTAACAAGCCCAATGCGTCGTGGTGCCTATTATCGAACGATGTCATTCCCCTCATTGCTAGCACAATATCCTCGACCTTGAATCCGAGCTTGCTTGCTGTGCGCAAGGGGTAGACGTTCACGCCTACGCCATTATCTACTAGGGTGAGGGGGATGCAGAGGTTCTTAGACTATACTGTTATGAACAAGGGTTGGCTATGATTGGTCCCTGTCGGAGGTAATTCTTGGGAAGTGAAGGAGATGGCCTAGGGTGTGGCAATCCTATCTACCATGGTTTCCAAGGCTACAGGCTTTATGGTGGGGGCTATATGGGAAAGCTAGAAAACCCAGAGGAAGGCCTCTCGGTGCTCAACTGAAGTGTGGATCAAGTCCCAAATGGAAATATTGGCCACGACCTTCTTAAGCTAAGTAATGATGTCGGCCACTGGTTTGGCTGTGGTGGAAGAGGGCTTGGCCAAGTTTTCTTCGGTGGTAGGCTTCATTGGCTGGTTTTCTAGTTGTGGTGGAGCTACAGTAGGTCGGGTGGCTTAGGCACAGGAGCTGGAGCCCTATAAACCAGCCTTAAACACGTAACCTCTGCACACATCTCTGCGGCATAGTCATAGGGCATGTGATGAGTGTTTTGGGTCAAATTAACAACCAAAGGTGTCCTGATGACCGACTCTGGCATGGTAAGGGGTTGGTTTGTTGCTGGTATAACTGGAATGGATATAGACTAGGGAGACTACATGGTGGGATGGACTAGTAGGGTGACTGGTGTCATAGATGGAAGGGATTGTGCTAGTAGGGTCACCAGTGTGGTTGGTGAGGGTGATTGTGCTAGTAGGGTTACTGGTGTAGCAAGTGAGGGTAGTTGTGTTGCCAGGGTTGCTGGATACTCCAGTCTGGCGATGAGTTAGATCATGTTCACTGTGGAGCTTAAACCCTCAAAAAAGGAGCGACACAAGGATAGTGGGAACTGAGTAGAAGAATCATGGATCAAATTTGAGGGGTCGAGTGCGGTAATGTTGGACTGGGCTAGAAAGAGGGCGTGGATCCCAAAGGTCCTTGGCACACCCGGATGGCTGTGCATAAGGAGAGGCTGGCTAATAATGCTAGGGGAAACGGAAATGGATGTAGATGCTTGTGCTAGTGTGGATGTAGACTCTACTTGCTGGGTGTGGATGATAATGACCTTGTGGTCAATCAAGTTTTGAATGGCATTCCAAAGAGAGAAACAATTATTCGTCGCATGCCCCACAGCACGATGGAAGTTGCAGAATAGGTCTGCTTTGTACCATGTCAACAACAGATGCAGCAGTGGGTGGACCTCTAGAAACCTCATAATGATTGTACCTTAAGGAGGACGATACTCAGGGGCTCGACCAAAGGTGTGAAGCGATGCTATGGGCAGCATGGTCATGCCTGTCCTTGGTACAGTCCTTGCCTTGTTGATTCGATGGGATATACCGACTCGATAGTGGTGGTGCTATGGGAGGTGCATGGTGCTCTATGTGTGGGTGCATAAACTAATTACTATGGAGCTAGGCGTCCTATGTCAACAGGCACTGTAGGGGATCCAATGTATGCAACGACGTTCTAGGGGGGATCTTTCCTCTTATTGGAGTTACTGTTCGCGCCATTGTTGATGCTGCTGCCACTTGCACCAAAGACAGAAGTGGAGGACGCGGCCTATTTGGTGAACACAGTGAGCACGGGGAAACTACCACTACGCAGCAATCTTTCCATACGAGCACCAGCTCAGATCAGTGATGCAAATGTGGTGATAGGCTATATGCTTAGTAGGGCCCCGTAGCTGGTTGCGCTCCATGGATAACCATCTTGTTAGATTCCTCGTTAGAGGGTTTATCTTAAACTTGTGAGGAAAGAGCACACCAGCGCCCAACATACTCCCTAAATGGCTCATAGGGCTTCTGCTTGGTGGCAGCAAGGTCCTCACACTTAATGACCAAGTCAAGATTGAAGGAGTACTGTTCGAGGAATGCCTGGCTAAGGTCATTCAAAGTATTTATCCAAGCCATATCCAAAGAGGTGAACCACTTCAGTGCAGGGCCAGTCAGACTTTCTGAAAGAGCTAGATTAACAACCTCTTGTCAGCCTGAAGCTATGCAAGATCTCTACAGTATGTCCTTAGATGTGAGATCGGGAAGCCTTTACCATTGTATTTCTCAAAATTTATGACATGGAAGTTCGGTGGGAGAGTAACCTTTGGGAAGTAGTAGAGGTCTCGGAATTGGTAAGACTAGCAATCTCCTCCTTGCACTTGTCGAAGTGCTTTATTGCGATCGCCCACCCTGGAGTGGAGGGCGTTCAAGGTTGCTGCTATTGAGAGTGGTGCAACTAGGTTGGGTCCTGTGTACGTCGTATGGGTCGCACCAAGGTGCTCCTTCGGATCCACCATCGCGTCTACTGGTGTCAGTGTGTGATGGCTGGTGTATTTGTGTGTTGATATAAAGTGTTGTGGGGTATATGTACAAACCTGGTTCTTGTGCAAGGAGAGAGAGGGAGATGTATGATGAACTAGGTGGGGTGTAGTGTGAGCGGGGTGTAGCTGCGGTCCTGGGACAGATCTGGGGAATAAGCCTTGAGGGTGCTACACCCCTGCCACGCCTAGAGGCTGGCTACCAAGTGCATAGGAGGCATGTTGTGTAGTGACTAGTGGGGGTGCTACAGGCCGAGTCGATCCCACCATCACCAATGTCGCGAGGAGTTGGGGCGATGGTCGGGGAGGCGGTCCAGTGGGTGCAACATGATATGGCAGGGAAGGCAACAGAGGGATCTCTAGAACTACAGGGGGAGCAACAGGAGCTGGAACGATACAAAAACCCATGCCCTGAAGCTTTTGAGCAAGCTAAAGATGTTGCTGGGTGTGGAGGACATGGGACCCATTGGTAGCAGCATCGGAGGTCGAGGTCAAAGGCGGAGAAGATCTAAGAGGAGGTTGGACTCTAGATTGTCCAGTAACGAGAGATCCTATCAAAGATGTCGCCACAGATGGCTGGGTGGCAAAAGTAACGGATCCAGCCAGGGGATAAGACAAAGGCGGGGTCTCTAGAATGCACATGGCCGTCACAGCAACGGCATTGATGACATGCTCCGTAGTCGAATGAGCCTACCAGTTTTCGATACCTATGGGATTCCTGATTACTAGGAAATGGTTGTCGGGAGAGTGACAAAGGCGAAAGACGTCAGTGTCAAAGGAGGGGCAGAGGAGGCAGTCACCTTCAGAGCAACAGAAGTCAAAGGTTCACCAAGACGTTGGGCCATGGTGGAACGGGAGTGAGTGAGAACTGGACTGCTGTGATAGGGCATAGGATGTGTCCTAGGACGAGCTATCGTCGACAGCGATAGGTAGCTCAGGAGAGGATGAGCAAGAGCTATCACCAAAAGGGAAATAGAGAACAGGGACTCTCGAGCTCCGACAGAGGAACTTGCACACTAACCTAGACAAGAGAAATGGGATTCAGGGAAACCTGATGTGAGTAAAACAAAACACAGATGCAATGTTACTAGGTTGGCATGAATGGCACACATGCACATGAATGCTCCTAATATGCACTCTCTCACCATGCATGTCCTACCTAGGGGTTGACCACACAGGACGCACTCATGGGTTTAGGTTTTGACTCTAGTCAGAAAAGTAAGGTTCCCGTTCTAAATCATTGCCAAAGCGCAGGCAGTGAAAGAGTGGTGTGTTGGTGGCCTCATCTCCTATAGTAGCATGGAGCTATACCCTCTACTAACACCGACACAACCCCGGATAAGTGGGAACAAACTAGTAACATGTCCTACGCCAAAGCTATACAATGGGCTACCAGAATTGTCCTTCACAAGTTGTAGGTAAACTCAAGGGAGAAGATGCATGCCCTATATGATCAATCATGCAATATGCTTTTGTGTCTTTTACTTGCATTGTATTAACCAGAGGGGAAAAGAGTTTGAATTGGTCTGTAGTTTTGCCTTATTAATTGTTTCTCTGAGTTTGTGTATTTTATTTTTAAACAAGAAGGGGAAAGAAAACATGTCTCTACTCTCCTAGCCATGCCAAGGGCGAAAGGGGAAGAAAACACACAAGCAAGGCAAACGAGCAAGCAAACAACAAGCAAAAGGCATGATCATCGCATGTACGGGTGTCGTGGCATCATGATTGTGAAAAGAAAGCATCAATCAAATCAAGAGGAAAGTCATATGGCATGTTAGTACAGTGACAAAGAAAATGTGTAAAAGAAAGTACCAAAAACATGCTAAAGAAGGAAAACAAGCACATACAAGGTAGCAAGCACGCAAGAGTGAAGTAAAGGCCACAAAAACACAAGATAAGCAAGCAAAAACCAACTAACATGAAAGTCGGAATCTGCTACTCCCCAACAAAGTCACCAATTACTGTGACCATACCGGTTGAACCTTGCTCGACTCCTTGGTGGGTGGAAACACACGAAGAATCCTGATATGTTCACGGCGAAGATGGTGAATCCGAGGAAGGAGACTCGACTCAGAAACACCAAAGAAGGATATGAAAAAGGATAAGGAAAAAGAGTCACCACCTAGTCTTTTAATGGAAAGACGAGGACAACCAAGATGCATATGAATGCAAAAAAATGATGCATATGAATGCAAATGAATGCATGCACCACGTCTAATCGATGCAACACTTGGCCATTGCAGGCCAGAGAAAGGGTAAGGATTGCAATTACGTATGGGGAAAGTGTTAGGCACCCCCATGTGCCTGAGAAACTCTGTCTTTCTAGTCAAATTCACTTGCTAAGAGGCTAGATGCAACTGTATGCTTGCTAAACCTAGATTGTGCTTGAAATCATGTTAATATGAATGCAAGATCATGACAAGATGGATGTGCAAAGTGAACGCGAAAATTGTGAAGAAATCAACATAGAATGACAGAATAACGACACATGAAATGATAAGAAAATCACATGTAATGACAATGTTTTTGAGGAAATTGATCCAAATAACTATGCAAATGTCCATACAATCGAAAGTGGTATCTACTCAAATCATCAGAATTATGGAAAATGTCATGAAAATCAAAATAGGGAAAATAATCCGCAATTGGGTCAATGTAGGCATTTAAGCTGATTAATGTACACCCTCAGGCAATGTAAATCCAAAATCAAATCATAAAAGCCATAAATGCGGAGTGAGGGAAATCAAACTTGTGTCAAGCAAAAGAATCTGGAGTAGACCAAAGATAAATCCATGGAAAACCATATGGAAACTAAGCTTTATTGAAACTGGCATGAAATGATATGCATGTGAATAAATGTGCATGTAAATGCATCTAAATGTATGAAAAATGCTTAGGAATTACGTAGGAAAATATGCATGATTTAGTGCAAAAATGACATGCATGTGCATGAATGGATGCCATGGGGGAAATTATGTGAATTCACATGGCTAAATGTGATTAGGGTGTGCATATGAGTGATGCATGGTCTAAGATTGTGCACCATGTGTGCAAAATGTCACGATAATATTATTTACAAGAAAACATGATGGAAACAAGATTCTAAATGCAAGAAAATGATGTAAACATGGGAAATCAGATGTACGAGGGCTAAAGTGCAAAATTCACAGAGAAATAGTAAATCCACTTGAAAAACTTCATAGAAATCAGAGAATAGAAAACTCTGACATGAATCAAGGCGAAAATATATTTAGATGAGAAATGGATGTTGAAAAATCACATATTATAATTTAAAAAAATTCATGGACCAAAGTACAAAATCCACAAAAAGATGGCAATCATAATTGAAAACTATTCAAAAAAACACTTTCATGATAAAGTTTAGATCATGAATTGACAGAAAAATATGGCATTAAGGTGTGAAATACATGAACTTTGTATTCTAGTAATTTCATAAAAGTTCAGGGTTGGATGTGCAAAATTTACATTTGTGTGCAAATGTGATCAAAATGCAGAATTAGAAGTCATTTTAGCTTGAAAGCATGATTTTTCCATAAATACTTTATTCATGTGTCAATTTACAAACATGCATGATCAATAAATGTGCAAAGTGTAAACATATGGACTAAAATGCAATTAAAAACCCAAATCAATGATTTAATTACTAATTAAGGGGCCAGGATGCAATCTTTCTATGTGCAAAAACTATATTAGATAAAATCTAAGTTTTCTTGCAAAATCTCAGGATCAAAATGCAGTAAATTTTTTTTTTTTATACAATTCAGTGTAATTATGAATTAGTTCTAGGTCGTGGATGTAAATTTCACAAAGGAATTCTTATTCGTTAAAAATTCTAGGGCAAAATGAAAATGTTCAGGACTTAATTGCGAGGAAAACATGATTTCAGGGGTCTAGCTGTGATAAAACAAATATTTACTGAGCTATTCATAAAAAAAGAAAACATTTAAGGGACAACATACAATTTTTACAATAAAACAAAAGAAACAAAACCTTATTTACAACTACAGGGGTTCAAACATAAAAAATCAGGACCTAGACGTAATGACTTAAGGACCTAAGTGTAACAATAAAAAACTTAAGGACCTAACCTAATCTACCACCATTCAAGGATCATCGGCACTCCAGTCTTCAGTGAGAAGTCCGACGAGGCACTGGTGACGACACAGCGACGGAGAGGCACGAGCGATGACCAAGAAAGTTGGAGCGAGGTGCGAGAAGGCTTTTTGGGGCATTGGGTACGGTCGGGGCTGCCTAAGGTGCTCCCTCATCTCAGGCTCTGGCTAGGCAGCCTGTCAGCGTCGGGGAAGACGACAACGAGGTGGCTGCGATGGTCCGATGGAGGAGAGGCATGGGCAAGGACTGGAGGAGCATCGGAGGACCACGGGGAGGCTTCTAGGAGCCGTGAGTGAAACTGGGGCTAGCTGAGGTGCTCCACCAGTTCCGAGCACTGGCGATGGCTTCGGGTGAGCTTGGGGCGATGCTGAAAGGGTGGAGACGATTAAGGGGAGACCAAGGAATCTTCAGTGGGCCACAGGGAGGCTTTTAGAGGTTGCAGTTTGTTGGCAGAGAGGCGGAGTGGCTTCACCCATGATATGGGTTCCACAGTAGAGGTCGGCAGCTGCAAATTGACAATGGTATGCCCCTAGCCTTGGTAGGCCATGGGATTCCCATCGGATCGATTGGAGGCCCGGGAAGGATGAGGATGAGGATGGGGGAGAGGCACTAAGGGCCTCACCCATTGAGAGGCCATGGGCCTCATCGGAGGTGGTGAACCCACCACTAGAGAAGAAGAAGATGATGCGACTGAGGGTGGTAACTCCAGCGAAACTCATCCTAGAAGACATGAATGGACCTGACAGGACAAAAGGAACATTAATCGAGTTTAAGTGAGGGAGAATTACCTAGGGGATAGTTGGACTATCTCTCCTGTCGTGGCTATCAGCGGCGGCATTCTTCAGGCATAGTTACTCTGGTGATGGTGGCTCGGGGGTTCTAAGGTTGCAGGGTTATTGGAAGAGGTCATGAGTTGGGATTTTTGATGGGATTCTTCTGGATTTCAAACAATCATCCCCCGTTCAGTCAACGATGGTTCCTTTTATGCATCGGTGGAGTACTCCAGTGCCATCAATCTCCTTCTCCAGTGGATGAGGAGCGTTGGATCCCAAAGGTGAGTTTGAGGGTGCGGTTAGGACTTACCAGAGGTCACACGTGGACTGAGGCTGATGGAGGAATCAGTGTTGACGATCTCAAAGGGTGCCATCGGAGAAGAGGAGGAGATGGCCTGAATTATTTTTACCCATGCTTAGGTTTTTGGTTGAGGAGAAAATTGAATGCAACGGTGGGCTTTTGAATGGGTTGTGGCGTGGGATTTCAGATTTTATGGGTTTAAATGGGTTTAGGTCGCTTTTAGGGTTTTTTTTGGGTAATTTAATTTAGGATTAGGTTTTTTCGCGATTTTAATTAGGGATTTTGGGTTTTATTATTTTAAGTTTAATTAAGGGGTTAATTTAGTTTTAAAATGGATTAGATTTAGGTTTAATGGGTTTAAATGGATTAAAACATTGGGTTTAAGTTTTAAATTTGATTAATTTAGGATTAATCCACATTTTGATTTAATTGATTTTTTACTTGATTTAATTAATGATTTAATTCAGATTTTGATTTAATTGGTTTGATTAAGGATTTAACTTAGATTTTGATTTAATTGGTTTTTTAATTGATTTGATTAAGGATTAGCTTTTTACTTGATTCGATTAAGGATTTAATTCATATTTTGGTATTTTACTTGATTTAGGTTTTAATTAGGGTTTTTAGTTAATTACGTTGGGTTTTTTAATGGTTTAAGTGGATTTTACTTGATTTTGGTTTAGATTTGGATTAAATGTTTTATCTTAGTTAATTTGAGTTTTAAAATTTAAGTGAGTTTCAATTTAAATTTTGATTTTAATTAAGGGTGGGTTTAATAGGTTTTGGATTTGATTAATTAAGGGTTAATTCAAATTTTGACTTAATTGGTTTTGGACTTGATTTAATTAAGGATTTAATCAAGAAATTGGTTTTTACTTGATTTATGTTTTGGTTAGGGTTTTGTATTTGATTACTTCGAGTTTTTAATGGTTTGAATGGATTTTACTTGATTTTGGTTTAGATTAGGGTTTTTACTTAATTAACTTGAGTTTTTTAATGATTTAATTTTTATTTGGATTAGGGTTTTTACTTAATTACCTTGAGTTTTTAAATGGTTTAAATGGATTTTATTTGATTTTTGTTTGGATTAGGGTTTTTATTAAATTACTTTGAATTTTTAAATGGTTTAAATGGATTTTATGTAATTTTGGTTTGGATTAAATGTTTTAGCTTAGTTAATTTGAGTTTTTTAATTTAAGTGAGTTTCAATTTTAATTTGTTTTTAAATTAAGGGGGTTTTGCTTTGATTGGCTTAGATTTGGTCAAAGTGGGCTTGTGTGTACCTAAATGGGCTTACATGGGCCTAAGTGGGTTTCGGTGGAGTTAAGGTTTTTGGTTTGGTGGTCGCAACCAGAGCATCTTTCCAGAGGAGTTTGCCGCCAAGTGATTGCAAAATCGGGGTGTCTACAGTAATTATGTGATATTTAAAATATATTTCCAAATCCAAATCAAAATTAAAATGTTAAGTAAATTGAATTTAAAAACCAAATCTTCAATTATTATGAGAAAATATCAATTAAAATCATCGATAAATCTAATTTAATTTAGATTTGTAATTATCTTGACTTTTGGATTTTATCTTTATTTTTTAGCATTATCATGAATAAATATAAGTTATAACATTAAAATGGGATAACTTATCATAAAATGTCATTTTTGGTTAAAATAAAGACAAGTGATCTTCAATATCAAGTCATCCAAATCTCAATAATTTTCTGGAATTATTTGGCATTTATAATGTTTTATATGATAAGCACATATTATTTAAATGTTGGAAAATTATAGAAATTATAATAATAATTGGAAAAATCATGGTTATGATTATAAATATCCCGTATGTCATATTAGGGCCTAGGATAACAAATTATATGAGAGAGAAAACCTAGGATTATAGTTGCCTCCTGAACTGGCACCTCAATCTTGTCACCTCTTAGACAAGCAATATCCTGGTCTTTTATAGTTTGGCCCCTGTCTTTTATTTTATTCCATAGAGATGCAATAAAAGCCGAAAACTTCAGAAATTCCATGGAAAAATCTGGAAAAAGGGTTAGAGCTCCTTAGCCATGTGATTTGGGGCGCCTTAAGGGTTCTTATCCTAAGTGAACTCTTGAAAATGCAAAAATGGGATATCTACACATCCATTATGTGTTTTAATCTTGGTTACTTGCACCTAGATCTTATTTTTGCATGTTTTACACACTTAGCATGGCATCATGGCATCAAGTATTCATTCATCTAGGCATACCATAAGAAGCATGCATCCATTTGCGAAGCATCACATTATTGCCTAGAGGCATACACTATTTGACATTCAATTGCCTACATAGCCACACAAGTGAGCAAATTAGCTAAGAAAGAGCGAATCAGCAAGCATATGGGGTGCCCAACACCATCTCCATGCATAAGTGCGTAACAGGAGTCCCTATCCTTTGTTTGGCTCGTAATGACCTATGTGTCGCATCCATTTAGCATGGAGTATTCATACACATTCATTTGAATTGTTTTCAACTCATTTTCCTTGTGTGGTTTTCCTTGTCGTCTGTAGTAAATAGTATGACTATGTCAGAATTGAACTCCTCATATGTGTAGACACATGAAGACCAATAAGGTCACAACAGAGATGGTGAATCTAAGGAAGGATACTCGACTTGAAAACATCAAAGAAAAAAATAAAGAGAAAAGTGCAAAATGAAGTCGCCACCTAATCTTTTTAAAACCGAAAAGACGAGGAAACCTGGATGCGAAAAAATGTGAGAAATTTAATGCAATATGAATATATGAATGTGTGTGCATGCTTCGTACCTAATGGATGCAACACATTAGTCATTGTGGGCCAAAGAATTGGTAAGTGTGACCATGCTGGTGGAACCCTACATGACTCCTCAATGTGTGGAAACACACAAAGAATCTCGATATGGTCATGGCGAAGATGGTGAATCCAAGGAAGGAAACTCGACTCGGAAATACCAAAGAAGGATTAAAAAAGGATAAGGAAAAGGAGTTGCCACTTAATATTTTAATGGAAAGACGAGAAAAACCAAACACAAAGAAAACCTAGAGAAATCAATGCAAAGAAAGGGTAAGGATTCTTTACGCATGGGGAAGGTGTTAGGCACCCCCATATGTCCAAAGAAATTGGTCTTTCAATGTTAACCGCTTGCTCATGATCAAGAGTGTGTATGCTTGTCTACTTTTGATGCACATGCCTAGGAAGAATGCGAAAACCTGAAAAATCTCCAAGAAACAATGAATAAATGATAAGGAAAATAATCTGAGGGACAATGTAGGCACTGAAAATACCACTTTACTGTATACCTTTGGGCGATGAGAAAAATATTGTAAAAATTAGAAATGTTCAGGAAGCACTACTCAAAATAGTGGAAACTAGTAATCTTGAGAAAATCAAAAGGAGAAAATAATCCACATTCGGGTACATGTCGGCATTATCAAGCCTATTAATCTACGCCCTTGGGTGATAAATTCCCAACACAAATCACAAAATCATGAAAATCAAAAAATTCTGGGAAAAATGATAAATTTCAAAGAAATGGCATTTTTGGCAAATCATGCCAAAAGATTATATGTCGTAGGATTTAATGAGGATTACTTAGGAATCCAAGGGAAAATAATAAGTCAAAGAGTAATCAAATCAAGAAGCCAAGAATCAATTATAACCGTCTGGATCTTGGGGCCCCACGCCATCAGTTTTCGACAACTAATTCTGTTGGCTGGAACCACTGCCTATAACTGCTAGCTCATCTCGCCAGGATCACTCGTTGGCTTCCACCATCGTCGGGAATCTCGACTCTTCCGGTGTGCATTGCTTGAGTGCTGACCAGAGATGTTGGAGAAAAGTGTAAGGAAGATGTTCGGCCAAATGGATCGAGGAGTAGCACTACGAACTTCCTTTCCCATCGACCTCATAGGAGAATACGATAGCTAGCCTCGGTCGGCGATGGTGAGACCCAAAAGAATGATCTCGACGTCCAGAAGATAAGCTCGAATGATGAGGAAGCCTCTCCGATGATCCAGCTACCAAGTGACGGCAACAGCTATCCCCCTCTCCAAGCTCATCGGCGAGAACTCTATTTGTCCACAGAGCAGCACCGACGATCCTTACTGAGGATCGAGGAAGGACGATGGCGGAAGAACAAGTGTTGGAGGAGCAAAGGCAATGAAAGATAGCTAGACTACAAGCTCGCACTGTGGATGGTTGGATGAATCCCTCTGTTTGTCTCCCCATTTGTGCTAGTGTTGATCGTCCTCGCTTGAAAACGTTGAGCACCAACTAGAACTCAAGATGGTAGGGAAGACAAGGAATAAGAAGGAGCATGCAAGTCGTGCGAAGAGAGGCTATTAGTTTCCTCCACGACCAACACCTTCAGAATGGACGAGGAAAGAAATAGAGGTGAGCGTCGGGAACCGACTCCAGATGACTCATGCATTCGAGCGATGCCCAAATGATGACGGAGAAGAGAAAGCGACTTACCTGTGATGTGTCGTGTGTCGTTAGAGGCTTCTCCAAGCTTAGGCGTGATTGAATGTGGCTGAGCTTGCTATCGGAGGCAGTGACGCTGGAACTAGATTGCTGAAGGAGGTCTGAAGCTGGAATACTTGGGAGCTGATAGCAATGGTGGTGATCTCCTCTTCGGAGTGATGCTAAGGGGTTTAAATAGGCAGCAGAGGTGAATTGGGGCCATGGATGCTTAATGGTCTTTGACAGACGACGTTGATGACTTTCGATGGCATGAAATGGTGAATTCGCTGCAAGATTAAGGGGATAATGGTCCTTGGAGGTGAGAGAAACGACGCTAGGCTCAATCCTAGCCGTCATTAGTACAAAATCAAGAAATTAAGCAGCAACATAGACTTTTCCACCCTTCAGCATTGAAATAGGGTATTTCGCCAGCTATATCCGTCACTTACTTTCGCGAGCTATATATGCCTAAAATCCACGCCACATATAATTGATTGGAAGTTCCGCTTGGCTAAATAAAACTCAGTGATGTAGCCTTTGAGCCCATTGACTACTTACTAAGGGGCAACTAGCAGTCAACGATCGACATGAATGCTATTGGGGCAGTTCAAAGATCACATCTTCTCCTCTAGATCCGTTCATATCTTCCTGTAAAATCAAAGGTGTCTATAGATGCCCCTCCTTGAGCAAGGTCTAGGGTAATTGAGGTTGATGCTTTTGGTTGACATGACAACCTGCCCATATTTATGGGAGAGCAAGATGCTATCATAATGCCAAAAAATTGAGGGGCATGATAGGACACCATTCCTATCAACCGAAAAGACAGACATTTGACAGATGTCATCTAGGTAGCTTGGGGTACCAGCCAAAAAAGGATTGGTTTGGCCCATCTGTGGCAAGACCAAAGGAGGGCACCATCAATACCAACCACTCTAATTAGAAATCGAATGGGGCATGGCAAGTTTTGGACCTACCAACCGAAGGATATGGCAAGTTTCAGACTTACTAACTGAAAGACGGTAAGTTTCGGACTCACCGACCGAAGGTTGGTAAGTGTCGGACTCATAGACTGAAGGATGGTAAGTTTCAAACTCACCAACCGAATGATGGTAAATTTCGGACTCACCGACCAAAGGAATGGCAAATTGACAAATGCCAATTGGATAGTTTGGGATATCAACCCAAAGGGAAGTACATCTGGGTTTTGTTTCTTTCGAAATTAGAATCCAGAGAGAAAGGACTTCATCCATCTTGGATAAGAACCAGGGAGACAAGGAAAAGTGTCTTTGGATTCTATCCTCTCGAATGAGAACTAGGGAGACAAGGATGACCGTCTTTGAATTTTGTCTTCTTTGACGAGAATTAGAGAGACGAGGAAAAGTGTCTTTGTATTCTGTCCTATCGGACGTGAATCAGGGAGACAAGGATAAGCATCTTCAAATTCCATCCTCTCGAACGTGAATCAGGGAGACAAGGATTAGCATCTTTGATTTCTATCCTCTTGGACATGAATCAGGGAGACAAGGAAAAGTGTCTTTGAATTCCATCCTCTCGGACATGAATCAGGGTGTTAAGGAAAAGTGTCTTTAAATTCCGTCGTCTCGGACATGAATTAGGGAGACAAGGAATAAGCGTCTTTGAATTCTATCCTCTCGGATGTGGATTAGGGAAATAAGGAATAAGTGTCTTTGAATTCCATCCTCTCGGACATAAATCAAGGAGATAAGGAAAATGTGTCTTTGTAAGATGAAATCCGGAAGGCTGAACTGAAGTTTATTAGTCAATATTGACAAGAGAACACAAAGTGTTGAACGATTTTATTGCAATTCTCAAAAGTATAGAGGTTTATATGCAAATTTTTTGCAATGAAGTTCTTCACATAATTGGATAATTTGCTATTGTGCACAATGCTGAGGAATGATTCTTGGAAGCTAGAGAGGAACTCAGCACCCATTGGCATACTTTCAAACCTCTTTGATCAATGTGTGCAATTTCTGTGAAAGTGTGGGGAAGATACTCTAATTCTCCAATCCATGCTATTGACCACTTCTAGGGACTTGAATCATGTTGCCAAGCTCATACTAGACGTCCCTGGATCATGATGTGTGGAGGTATGCGATATTTTATCTTCATTATGCAATTTTGAAAAGGTCAAGGACCTAGATGTAATTTTTGCATAACCTCTAGACTAAACTACAATTTCACTAGTTTGTTAGGCTTCTGTGGTGAATTCTCAGTTTATGAGGTCATATAGGCAAACTTCACGTCTTATAACATCATTTCGACATGCCTTTCCCAAGTAGTGGGCCTAATTGCAATTTTACAAGGTAAATTGCATTTTAGCCTCTAAAGTTGATTTTGAAGGAATTTCTCCCTGAAATTTTGAAAATTCTTCTCTAGTGGGCCTCACTGACTATTTGAGCCATAGAAATTAAACTTGCGTAAATCGAAACTTATTTTTCTATGATTTTTGCATTGTGCATTTTGTAAAACTACAAGGACCAAGCTGCAATTTTTTCATTTCAAAAGAAATGAAACGAGGCCCAGTGTTGTTCCTTCTTCCTTTACTTCATCCATTCTCCCACTTGACGACTACGGCTCTCGTCTTCCTCCTCATGAGCACAAGCAACTAGGGCTTCGAAGCTCGGGGCAGTGGTGTGCGTCGGGCAGTGGTACATTGGTGCAGCAGAAGGCGGCGATGCTCACTTGGGGAAAGAGGCGCCGAAGTGCTTACATAGTGTTGCCCATGGTGGAAGATTGCACCCAAAATGGTATGCCCCTCTATTCTCCTCTTCCCTTCTATTTCTTTTCTTTGTGTTATGTCTTTTCCTTCCATGTTGAACATAACCACCTCCTCACTCGACTGACGATCGGGACGGTCTATGCCAACATCATCGGTGACCTAGTCGGCGACAACTGGAGGAGTCCACTGGTTCGTCGTCATGCACGTGTTGATGAGCTGATGTAGTGGCCTGAGGCTCGCAGTGGACATGTTGAGCTCGCTAGAGCTAGGGGCCTGGTCACTGTTGGAGGCCTCTTGTGCTGTTAGTACATGACCGTGTAGGGGGCACCGACGGCGGAATGAGCAGACTGGGTGTGCATCGACGACCTTGAGCACCTAGGCTCACCTTCTAGTCTTCTTGTTAAGATAGACCACTATGCCTATAGAGCCATGGTACTTAATGTCACTATGCTGTTCGAGTGTGTTATCTGCCTTGTCTTAAAAATATCTAACTTTACTTGAGTTGATCAGAAAGAAAATCTGCGTTTTATCATTTTACTTTGCAGCCTGTCGTGCCTCATTGTGACTGTTTTCTTTTGTTATTTGTAACTCTTTGGGTATGCCTTGTCCAAATACACTATTGTGACATGTCCCTTTAGATCCCTGTGTAGTTTGCTCTGAACAAACTTGAGTTGTTGTAAACAAACCCTAAAAGGCCTACCTTTAAGCACTTGGACCTTGAATTAATTCAATCAAAATAAATCTCCTAGTGTTTGGAAATATGCCATCTCTATTACGTACTGTAATTAGTAATTTGACTTCAAACTGGTTTGATTAAAATGTGTTACTATTTGACCCTGCTCTGCCTTTGAGTAGCATATGCGTGCATAATTTTGCTTGAATGCCTTGTAATGTTCACCAATATGGTTGAGATCTGACCTTGTATCACTTGCTTTAATCTAACATTTGTATTTCATAACTGACCTTAGCTTGGGTGCAATGTTTGTTTAAATGTTCTTGATCATTGATAAACTACTTGTAACTTGGATTGTGGTTGCCTCTTTTGCAATTTTGCTAAATTTTATTGCCCTTGACTGTTTCACTTTGTTCTGGCTACCACTGTATATTTATCTAACTATTCTGTCTTTTACTTGCTGTTTGGCTCAGATAAGTGGAGATGACACACAAACGGCTTAGGGTTCTTCCAGCTCCTGAACTATTACTCTATGCTCGGTTGGAGGACCACATACATAGATTGTGGGACAGAGTTCAACTACAGGTTCTCGATCCTTAGGAGTGCTCGACTCGCGGACCCTCACCCACAATCTTACTTTGTGTTCCCAGTCTTAGGCTTCTGACTCAAAGTCCCCTACTTCTGCTTCTAGCACAAGGTCGCTTTTCCCTGGCTCGTGGTCTCAAAATTCTTGCTCGAGGCCCTTTGTTTCAGCCTCCCAGTCTCGAGCCACCAGCTCTCGATCTCGTTCCACTAGCTCATGATCTCGGACTTCTGATTCATAGAGTATCGCTGAGCTTGAGATCCCTAAGGAGGTACAATTATCTTAATTATCTATTTTTGCAGCACTTTTGATTAGCTAAGCTATACTGAAACTATTCCTTGTTTTGTGCAGGAGTCTGGCAACTTCCATGGTCGACTCTTTGATCTTGATGATATTAGCGAGAAGCCCTCTTTCCGAGTAACTATCTCCCCTGCTTCTTGTTTTAGTCAACTCGCTTTTCATGATGTACTAACCCTTATTTTAACTTGATAGGTTGGGGATGCCAACTACATTATGCGGTGCCACTGGCTTCACATGCTCGAGCACATTAGCAAGCTTCCCACCTTCCTCCGTGACTTCCTTTTACAAGAGTCACCATTCAGTCACTTTCTACATATTCAGGCGATGCACGGCAATTACCAGTTCTTCCAGGCTCTAACAGAGCGCTAGATACATGAGACGCGCACTTTCCACTTCCTGTAAGGCGAGCATGGGATCCGTCCGAAGCGTTGGGCTTTTCTGACCAAGCTGCGATTTAGGGCAAAGCCTATTACTGGAAAGACGACCTAGAGTTTCTTCTAGGTTCTAATGCTACTTGGACAAGACCCACCGTCTGGCAAAAGGGCTTCTTTCAGTTTTACTTTGTAGTGGCTACGACAGTGGCACTTGTTTTGGTCCGACCCTACAGTTGGGACTACTGAGATGGACTATGTCCTTTGCCACTTCCTATTTGAGCTGATTTATTTGATCTTTTGTGACACCTCCGGCCACTGTGTTCATGTAGACTAGCTAATCTATGTAGATGACCTGATCCAGTTGGACTTTTATGACAATGGTGGAGCCAGCTATGCCCACCTCATTCGGGGCTTAGACCTAGTGGTTCTAAAGAACCGCCGCTCTTACATTGGATTATATCCTATTTTGATGGTAAGCAACTTGTCTCTTACTTTATTTCAATTTTATCAAATGTAAGCTGGCCATTTTGACTTGTTTCTTGTCTTTTGTGGTGTGGTTAGTTGAGCACGTGTTTCGGGGGCATTACTGCTACTGCCTCCATTAGGAGAGGCTACCTTGTTCATGCCAATGGTGTGAGCTGGACCACTGGGTCGCCTCTGGCAATTTTTTGTATGAGGAATATAGATATTTACTTGATCTGCTGAGTATCAATGATGTGAGTCCACTTTTTCCTTTACTTACCTCTTTGCTGCTGCTTCTTTCAATTAACTTTCAGAAATTCCTGTAAATACATCTAATACTTGCCTTTGATTTTCTATTAATGTAGTTGAATATTCATCCTTTTGTTAGGTATGAGGGGTATGACTGGACTCTCCTCAACACTGCTAGGGAACTGACTCATCAGTAGGTCAGATTTTACTGTTACCAACACTCCGTGTACTGTCGGCCTGGGTGAGTACAACACTAGTTCACGGATGAGTTCTGCATCCCAATTCGTCCTCCTGCTGACATGGGCTCAAAGCCTGTCTCCCCGGCAACAACAAAGTTTCTAAGGGCTGAGGCTGTGACTGTACGGAGTGGATATATTCTTCGAGTAGTCGTGTATGAGGACTACAGTGAGTGGTTTCGTCGTGTTGGCAAACCACATCTATTTGATATCGCCCTCCAGGAGAGCCAGCGCGATATGTGGTTTGGCACTGAGTGGGCTCAGGTAATCAATTCCTCTCAACAATATTCTCTTTTTGGGCTTGTTTCATTTTCAGACATGTTCATTGCCTTAACAAAGTTTTTGAGGAGTGCTTTGCAGCTTCTATAAGGAAATGAAGCATTGGGAGGTAAGAAACAAATCTTTGTTATATTTAGCAGCTGTATTGAACTAATCACTAGGTTGTTTCTCCTTTTTTTTGGCTCCATGTAGGAATTTACTAGTAGGCCCTTCTTGAGGTATGAATTTATATTAAACAATAGTTCAATTTATTTAATAATGCTATGCTTAACAAGCTTTCATTTCTCTACAGGGTAGTAGGGTTGAGAGGTGCCTCAACCCTGACACTAGTGAGGAATTCTCAGTGGACTCGAACCCCAGGATGTCTCGGGAGATGAGGATACCACCACTTCTACCACTGGGTCGTCACGGGTTAGAGCTGCTTCTGCTAGAATCTCTCAAAGGATCAGCTGCAAGTGCCTCCAGACTGCCACTACTGCAACTACTGCTGCTAGAAGGGATGGCATGACCGACTCTGACAAGAACCACAGTTCTTGGGAGGATTAGATTAGCTGCGTCTTTTGTTTAGGACCTTTTGATGTAATTTGACTTGTAAAGATACAATTGTAAAAAAATGTGGCAAAACAGCATTCAAATATTAGAAACAATATTTTTACTTGTTCACTCTGTGTGTTTGTGTGTTCTTGGTTTTCCACTACTTGCTTTGCAGGTTTTCAAAAATCTTTGCGTCAACCAGGCAAGCCTTACAATTAAACTTTACTGAATACTGCTCTGTAGGACTTTTCACCGACCATTTTCGCCAGTATCTTTCGCCAACTATTATCGCCAGCAATATCTGCTTTATGATGTCGCTGCTAATTTGCGTCTGGATCTTACACTAGCATTAATCGCCTGTCATTTTGATTTTCATGCAATTGGGTGTGTAAGCTTCATGAGTACGTACTTTCCACCTACCTTTCACCTACTTGCCTTACCCACTCAACTCTTGCCTCTCCTACTAATGGTAATGGCAATATTCTTTTACATCATGGATTCTTCCATCACCTATTAAGCTTTGGGGTTCCACCACTTATGCATCTGTATTTGAGTGAGGAAAAATCTTTGAGTTAGCACTTTTATCCTTTTTCTAGAGGGATATGATGAGCTTCACCACTTTTCCCCCTCCTTTCCCTGCATTTGATTAAAGTCCCTTTCTCTTTTGTTACCTATCCTGTGGATTTGTAGGGGTTCTCAACAACGGTCACACCTATCCACTGCTTAGATGATTTTGCAGGACTGGATCACCAGACTATCCTCTGATGACATGGAAAAACTCCAAGTTTGGGGGATCTCCACAAAATTTCTAGGCATAGCGAGGTGGAAGTCAACCGATATTTGCTATGTGTGGTTGCTCGCTTCTAGAAACTAGCCTTCCATGTCTTCCATTTCGGACAAGTGGAGTTGACTCTAACACTAGAGGAAGTGCACCGAATATGTAACTTATCCAAGTTTCTAGGACCTACCATACTCATGCGACGTGACAGCTATTCCTCTACACTATGCCAATTAACTGGTCATCCGATCGACGTTTGTGGCCAATGCCTAGTCTGCAAAGATAGACAATCTCCTATGCTTCGATTGGAGTATTTTGAAGAAATAGCCAACAAAAGAGCAACTCTTGGCAACAAGCTCTGACTCCAAGGCTTCGTGGTCTGCTTCCTGGGAGAGCTAGTTTTCAGTCATGGATGAATGACTGTGGGCATTGAGATTTCCAAGATCACCCTTGCTATTGTGAGCTGAGAGATCATTCTGGCTCCTATCATTTTGGCAAAGACATATTGGGCACTAGATTGTTCATTACATAGATACCGACACTTCTATGGCTATGGGGCTTTGGTACAGGTACATGTATTTCCAGCATACGTTTTTTTCTTACACACCACAGAATATTGAATGTGATCTGTGCCAGGTTTGGTTGGCTGCACATTTAGGAGTTGAGATCCTATGCCCACAACGCTCTGCTCTCGAGGCATGTTGTAGCAGCAGGCATTCCCGGACCGTCGCTTCGGTTCAGGTAGCATATGAGATGCTGGAAAGCTTGACTGAGGACAGTGTAACCTAGCGCATCTTTCCACTCACAGCTAAACCATTTGCCGTTTTCTTTAATGATGGGGACATAAGGTTGATCATTTTGCCAGGATTCTCTGGAGGAATAGAGTATCATTTGATTCGCGTGATGCGCTAGTTCGGGTACTGCCAAGATTCATTCGCCTAGAGTCCAATGGCAGCTCTCTTTCAATCCTACCCACTAAGTTTAGTGGCCATGACCATTGAGCTATCTCATTTGCTTTAACACTGTATCTGGTCTAACCATGTCGCCATGGCAAAGGGCTGTGGTGATACAACAGAGTATGAGACTGAAATCTAGGAGACTTGGCCTATCAATGAATTTCCCTTAGGTCCACCTTTGTTCCCTGATGTGGGCAGCTCAAAGAGGGCATGAAGTAACATGGATGTATAGCTATTCTGCTTTATTTCCTTTTGTACCCTGTCTGTTCTAAACTTGAATAAATTTTGGTTATGATTTCATTGAGACAATGCAACTTACGTAGTGGCCTTGCCTTATACTTCATGGGTCTGTCTCAGAGAGAGCTAATTGAATACCGAACCCCCAACATCATGTGTCAGAGAGAGCTAATCGAGTGTCAACTCGCTCTTGAAGGCTCCAAAATAATTTCTTATTCAAGGTTATCTTGTTTACTTGCAAGAGTACTTGAAGAGACCATTAAGATCCCCCTTCCCTAACTGGCACGCTTTGAGAGTAGCTTGTTTATTTTTATGCTTAATAGACAGCTGACATGCCTGTTGTTTAGACAATGGATGTTGTGACCAATTAGAGCAGCTGACATGCCCCTGGTTGAAGTTTTGGCTCAATGTGTCTGACCATAAGACAGCTGACATGCCCCTGGTTTGACATTAATGGTACTAACCAATAAGAGAAGGTTACATGCCCCTTGTTTAGGCAATGTTCTTCTAACCATTTTAGGCTGAATGCAACTAACTTACCCATGGCTAAATGGATCAAATTAGACTCCACGACATTTTAGAATGATGTTTATGGGAAGAATGCATGAATGCTGAATTATTTGTGAGATCTTATTAGTCCCTCATCATTGGAATGCTTATCGTCGTGTATATAAGGGAATGGTAGCTCTAATCTTCACGAAACTTTATCCAAGCCCCTAGATTTTAGGTGGTTCTATGGAAATGTAATATTGTGTCTTAGGCTCCACTCCAAACCGACAGGACTATACCCTTGCTTTTTTTATTTTATTTTCTTTATTCTTTCTCCCTCATAAGCATGTGGGCTTACCCTATTCCTGGCTTGGGGGTAATAGGTACTTACTATATTGGTGGGGAGTTGCTATTGTTTAAAGGGTTGGCTAGGCCCTTTTGGAATATGTTTCTCAAGTATTCACTCCAACTCCTCTCCAAGATAAGTTGTACGGACATCGCTACCCATCGCACCTCTTTCTTTAGGACTGACTTCTATCTATGACTTCTGTCTTCTAATTTCTTATGCCCTTTCACAGATATATTTTATTTTATCTCACACTCTCATTTTCACCCTTAACATTTTATCTCCCTCTTGGAGGTATAAGTTCCTCAAGCGGCTTGAACACTTTGCCCAATTCACAATGAAAGGTGGCTCCCTCACACTCTAGTTTACTTGGATAGCATCTACCTGAGGAGGTGCTACGCATTTCTAACACTGGCAAGCTTATTCCACTTATCATCACCGAGCTAAGATCCATGCATAGGATGATGATAATGACTACTTGCCTATAAATGCATGTAGAATGGGAGTTAGTTAAGCATGAGTTAAGATGCAAGGCTACATGGATGTAGAAAACATTGATATAATGAATGCATACATGCATAGAGTATGAGGACAATGTGAGACAGCGAGGACATGAGGTTTGTGATCACAGATAGTACTTCTATAGGTAACATGAGTAAACTTGCTCTGACTGTTCGATATGATCCATGTCCTTTAGGATTACTACTCCTCTAGAGAAGACTTGTTTGACTACAAATGGTCCTCGTCAATTGGGTCTGAATTTGCTACGACCATCAGGGAGATGTATAGCTTGCAAGACCAGGTCCCCTGGCAAGAAACATCTAGGTTGGACCTTCTCTTGACATGCTTTGGCCATCCGTTTCTAAAAACATTGTGCATGATGCATAGCTTGCAATCTGTGCTCATCTATCAAGTTCAGCTGAACAAAGTAGTCCTCCACTCTGCTTCACCTAACTCTTCTTCTTTCAAGACTCTAAGCGAGGGTATCTCCACCACTATAGTAAGACTACTTCCATACCATAGACTAGAGAATATGGAGTTGCTCTAGTTGAAGTTCGGACTGATGTTCTATAAGCCCATAAAGCATACAGAAGCTTGTCATGCCAGACCTTATGAGTTTTTGCCATCCTTTTGAGAATCTTAGTTAGATTCTTATTGGCGGACTCCACAGCCCATTCGTTTGAGGGCGATATGGTGAAGACCTGTGATGCTTAATATGGAGCTCTAGTAGAAAATCCTCAACCCATTTAGCTATGAAATTCGTCCCATTGTCAGAAATAATTGAATGCGGGACCCCATATCGGGTGATGGTATTGTTCCTGATAAATGTTTCGGTCACATAGGCTATCACTATCTTATAAGAAGCTACCTCCACCCATTTAGTAAAGTAATCAATAGCTACTAGGAAGTATTGAAGTTCGTTAGAAGCTATCGAGTGGATATCTCCTATAACATCTACTCCTCATGTTGAGAAAGGCTAGGGCAATGACATGTTGTGGAGCTGTTGTGGAGGTGCATGAATGAAGTTGCCATTGATCTAACAATTGTGACATTTTCACACAAACTGATAGCAGTTTGTCTCCATAGTTGACCAGAAATAGCCTTATAACAGTATCTTATTGGCTAGTAACACTCCATTCATGTGTGGTCCACATGTCCTAGCATGCACTTGTAGCATTAGTGTATTGGCCTCCTTTTTATCCAGACAGCGTAAAAGCATTTGATTATAAGACCTTCTTTATAATTGACCTGCTCTAAGCACATATTTTGATGCCAAATAGACCATAGTCTTTCTATCGACAGCTGATGCATCTAGATGATGACTTCCAGTTTCCAAGAAAACTTTAATGTCATGATATCATGGGAGCTCTTCTATGGGGTTTGCTTCCTTTATAATCATGTAGTGCGTTGTCTGATCTGTGTCAGCTGATCTCTACCACATTGTTGGTGCACACAAAGGTTAACTTTCGAGCAAGTGGGATCATCTGACCTTGTAGGGCCTCCAGTACTGCACTGATGCCCATGCCCCTCCTGTTAACCACATCATCAAAATAGAGATGCCACCATTCTTTGTCATGGAGTCCTTCTGACTCATCCTATTCCATGGCAAACAAAATATCCTCACCGGGGAACTAAGTCTGTAAGGGCAGATACTCTGATAAAGGAAAATTTGCTATGTGATTTGCTATAGCATGGCCTTTCATAGACATTTGAGTGACAAAACTGATATCAAACTGAGATAAGAGCACCTGCCACATGACACATCTACCTAGCAATGCTAGCTTTTGGAACAAGTATTTCATAGGATCATGTTGGCACAGTAGTAGAATAGGATATGGCATCATATAATGCCTCAAGCGTTGTGTGGCCTAGACAAGGGATAAGCACTTTCTCGATTACAGTGTACTTAACTTTGCAATCATTGAATTTCTTACTCAAGTAATAAATGACCCTCTCTTTACAGCCTATTTTATCATGCTGACCCAAGACTGCACCCATTAAATGCTGTGTTACTAACAAATAGAGCAATAGAGGACGTCCTGGTGTTGGGGAAATTAAGATTGGTGGCCTTACTAAGAGCCTCTTAATCTTGTCAAAAGCTTCTTGGCACTCATCACTCCAGTGGATCTGAGCATTCTTTCTCAAGAGTTTGAAGATTGACTCACAAATTGGTGTCAGCTGGGCAATAAAACGGTTGATATACTGCAACCACCCTAGCAAACCTTGGACTTCCTTTTCTATTGTAGGAGGAGGCATCTCAATGATGGCTTTAGCCTTCTTTAGATCCACCTCAATTCCCCTATGAATGATGATATATACCAATAGCTTGCCTGATGACACCCCAAATACACATTTATTGGGGTTAAGTCGTAACTTGTATTTTCGCAAGTGGTTGAACAACTTTCTTAAACAAGCAATGTGTTCTTCGGGCTCTTTTGACTTGGCTATCATGTCATCTACATAGACCTCGATATCTTGGTGCATGAGGTCATGGAACAATGGTGTCATAGCCCTTTGATATGTGGCCTCGGCATTCTTTAGCCCGTATGGCATAACCTTGTAATAGAATACTCCCCATGGGGTAATGAAGGACGCTTTCTCCATATCTTCCTCTGCCATTCTAATTTGATTGTAACCTGAGAATCCAAACATGAATGACAACATTTTATGTCCTGTAGTATTGTCCACAAGCACATCGATGTGTAGGAGTGGAAAGTCATCCTTTGCACTTGCCTTATTTAGGTCTCTCTAATCAATACACATTCAAATCTGACCATCTTTATTTGGCACCGGAATCACATTTGCTAACCATTCTGTGTTGAGGACGACTTTTAGAAAATTGACCTTGTGCTGCTTCATTATTTCCTCTTTCAATTTCAATAGCCACTACGGTCGCCATCTACGCAACTTTTGTTTGATCAGCTTGACATTAGGCTTAGGCGGTAATGTGTGCACTACCACCTCAACGTCTAACCTGACCATGTCATCATAGCTCCAGCAAAAACATCTGCAAACTCTCGGAGAAGCTCAATAAGTTCTATTCAAGCCTACACTTTGAGTCTGGCACTAATTCACACTTGCCTGACATTTTCTACAGTGCCAATATTTACACACTCAATTTCCTCTTCTACATGCAAGTTCGGACATTCTGGGTAATCATCATAAGGCTGAAAATCTAGTGCGCCATGACCATCATCCTCTATTTTCACAACATCCTCTTCCTCATATGCGATGAGTTTTGAAAGGACCTCTTGCTGGAAAGATGGATCCATGTCCTCAAAGGTGCATATTTGCTCAGCACTCTGCCCTTGATGACGCTTCAGAATAGTCACTGTTACTCTGGTCATTTTGTAGGCACCTTTGTCAATCTCTTATTCTAGCATACCTGAACTTACAGTTGTACCTGGCTGTTCCACCTCTTCCATAGCCTTATTGTGTGGATGACTGTTTTTTTTTTTTTGGTTTTCTTCGATGGTATGTACAATGTGTGTGATAGGTGGGCAGCTGTTCTCTAATTAACTGATATGAGTTCTACTGCCTGCAATCTCTCTTGAGCCTAACTCAGGATCCTTTTTTTAGACCCCACTACTCAAGTGGGGCCAAAACTGGTACTACCAACTAGACCTGCCTCCCGGCTGATAGGAGATAAACTCCTTTGGTCTAGAGTTCACTAATCTATCTTCCTTTAGTGCCATGATGGTGAACTGACCCTACGGAACTGATTGCACTGCTATGCATTCTGGGACTACAACTTTTCCCATCCTGTGCCTGAGTTTACTCTCTACGTCCTCCACAAGTGTTCCCAGCTGCTCTTGGAATAGAACTTCCAAATCATTGAGCATACTATCAACTTGTGCCACTACAGCATCTCCTTCCTCTTCAATAGAAGCAAAATCCACATAGTATGCACTAGTGGTTCTCACACATCAGGCGGTGATTCCGACTGACTTGGCAGTGACTTTGTCAAAGCTAACTGATATGTTGGTGAAACTATGGCTGAAATTGCTTTTGCTGAAACTATAACTGTAATAGGATCTGCAGGGGGGACTTACAACCAACTTTGGAGGCAGCATCGTAAGCCTAACTATCCTTGGTGGAAAGGACGATGTTGGACTTGTTATGCAATCCACAACCTCTTCCTCAGAATAGTAGTCCTCAACACATACCCACTCTAATCCATTGGTCGGCTCATTCTATTCAGACTGTGCAACAACAGGATTCTGATTGGGACCTAGAAATCCTGCACTAACAAAGTTAGTTAAATCCCGTGGATTAAAGAGTTTTTAGAACTTACAATTCCTCGAGAATCCATCCTGTGGCTTCCATTTGTATCCTAGTCCTTCAAACTCTCGTATTTTCACTATGGTGATTGGTTCTACGATTCCTTGGCCATTTCACCCGAGAGGTGCTCCTCTCGTATCCCCACCTCTAACAAAGATTCTCAACCATCATAAAAGGATTGCCAAAAGCGGCCAAGTGGCTGGCATGCTCAAGAATCAAAATGAAATTGATAGGCTCGAAGCAATCAACTCGATAGAGCACATCAAAAGGCTTGGATTCAAAATAGACTGTTTGAGGAGATAATGAAGAGACTACCTCGACTTTCTCCTTTTCAAGATTATCCACCATTACAACAACAATGTCGTTGTTCCAATGGAACTTAGTCATTTAGTGAAGAGTCAAGGGGATAACTTGATGCTTGTGGAGCCAAGGGTGCCCAAGTAGGAGATTGAAAGACGGTTCGAGGTTGACAACATAAAACTCTACCTCGAAATAGGTAGGACCAATGACCAGAGGAATAACCAAAATCCCTAAAGTATCATGGTGCGTGTTGTCAAATGCCATCATTCCCTTTACAGCTAGGGTAATGTCCTCGAATTGAATCCGACCTAGCTTGTTGTTCGCATGGGGCAGACATTTAAGTTGGCACCATTATCCACCGAAGTAAGAGGCATGTAGAAACTTTGGTATTGCACCGTGATGAATAGGGGTTTGTTGTGATTGGTCCCTTTTGGGGGTAATTTTGAACTGGAGAAGGAGATCACCTGTGGTGTAGCTACTATTCCTACCATGTTCTCTAAGGCCGACCGTTGTATTGTTGGGGAAACATGGGTGGCTTGGATGACTCAGAGGAAGGCCTTCCTATGCTCAACTGGTGTGTGGATCAGGTCCCAAATGGAAATATATACTTTAACCTTTTTCAATTGGGCAGTGATGTCTATTACAGGTGGGTCCTTTTTGGTAGTGGTGGGATTGGTTCTTGGGGTTACTTCATCGGGAACTGGACTAAGAATCTGGTTCTCTTGTTGGGATGATGAGGCAATTGACTTGTTGGGCTTGCTAGCCGATAACTGGGGCCTTGTACACCAGTCCTGACCGTGTTACCTCAACACACATTTCTATGGCGTAACTGTAAGGCATGCGATGAGTATCATGTGTCAAGTTAATGACCACAGGAGTATGGACCTCCAATTCCACTGGGATCAAGACTAGTGTGTTTGATGAAGTGGATATTGCCATTTTTTGAACCAGGTCTGGCTTTGGTCTAGTTAGCAAACAAACAGATGGTGAGGTAGATTGCATGGTAGGTTTAGTAGCTACGTGCCTCGGCTTGGTAGTTAGTTGAATCATGTTGACTATAAAATTGGAAGCTTCAACGAAGGATTGGTAAAGATGATGAGGAAAAGGATATGAGATGTCATGAATAAGAAGAGACAGGTCAAACAGTGAGGGTGCAAACTTAGTAGAAGATATGAGATGAACTCCTGAAGTTTCAGCTACGTGCTCAAGCAAGGGCCGGTTGACTATACTACTATGAGTAGATGCAGAAGAATGTGGTGTCGATGCAGCTGGCACAGACTCTACCTCCTGAGTGTTGATGATGATGACCTTATGGGCAATCATGTCTTGAATGAAACACCAAAGTGTGAAACAGTTATCTGTAGAGTGCCCCGCGACTTTGTGGTAACTATAGAATAAATTTGCTTTAAACCACCATGGAAGTGGATTCGACGACGAGAGAACTTCTGGAAGCTTCAAGAGTGATACAACCTTTAGGAACACAACACTCAGTGGCTCGACTAGAGGAGTGTAATCCCTTTCAGGTTGTTGAGGCCACCTTGATCCTGGGTTGCACCCTTGCCTTGTTTGTGCGGGCTGGTATACTGGCTTGGTGGTGGTGGTGATTTGTGATGTGCGTGATGCCCTAGGTGCAGGGGCATAAACTACCTGATTTGGCACTGGCAAGCTCACCACATGTACTAGCATAACTAGAGCTCCTACATATGCCATGACATTCTTGGTAGTGTCTTTCCGCGAGTATCCAGTGTGAGATTCGTTGTTGTCGTCATTGCTGTTGCTAGTCCCTCTGTTGTGATTCGAAGACATGGTTAGCTTGGAGAATGGCACTAAAGTAGGAAAACTTCTGCTTTAAAGTAGGAAAACTTCTACTATGCAATGAGCTCTCGACTCTGGTGCCAACTTTAATCAGGGATGCAAAAGTGGAAATTGGTTGAATGCTCAGTAGGGCCCCTGTGGTTGGCTGCACTCCTCGGATTATCATTTTGATAAACTCTTCATCAGAGGGTCTATCACGAACTTGTGAAGCGAGGGCTCACCAATGCTTGATGTACTCTCCAAAAGGCTAGTGAGGCTTTCGCCTAATTGCGACTAGGTCCTCGTGCTTTGGGACCATGTCAAGATTGAATGAATATTGTTTCAGAAAAGCTTGACTAAGGTCATTCCAAGTCTTAATGGTGGTCTTATCAAGAGATGTGAACCAATTTAAAGCTAGACCTGTGAGGCTCTTCTAGAAAAGGCAAACAAGTAGCCTCTCGTCAGCCAGCAACTGAGCAAGATCACCGTAATATGCCCTAAGATGCAAAACTGGGCAGCCTTTACCATTGTATTTTTGAAACTCCAAGATATGAAAATTCGAAGGGAGTATAGCCTCTAGAAGGTAGCACAGGTCTCAGAAGGTGTATGACTGGCGATCCCTGCCATGCACTAGTCGTAGTGCTCTCTCTAGATCGTTCATCCTAGTGAGAAGTGCATCAAGGGTTG
>JAMKQA010000425.1:0-31053 GCA_024699735.1 Posidonia australis
AAGGCAATTTTTTTTTTATCATCTTAAAGTTTTTATACTCAAATGAGATTTGAATCTGCAACTCCTAACTGGAGTAATAGTTACAAACACAAGGCACGACAGCAGAAGCCCTCACATTGGCACAAGCATGGTGACTAGCATGTTTACCATGATGGATTGTCTCTAGAAGATCCTCTCCTTGTCATCGTCTTAAAACACATAACAAACACGATCACCTTGAATGGAGCTCTCTGCTGCCACCCATTAGCTTTTGCCCTACGATTGTCACAAATGCTTGCTCGTGTTGTTGTCAAAGAAACATTTATGTCCAAGAGACATGGTTTATATAGACAAATGTTGAGTATTTCAAACAAGAACTAGTGTCATGTAACATTTTCCGTTGAAATCATGATTTTGGACTAAACTGCACTCTAAACCAAGTTTACCCTACAATTATACATATCTTGCTTTACTAAACCAGCCTACCTTCAGTAAATCCACTCCTAAACCAGAGCAACTTAGCCTCAAGCAAGGAGACACCAAAGCTCCCGCGAACGGATGAGAAATTCAATTTCACCTGTCGATAAAAAGTGAAAAGCCTTCTAGATAATCGCAAGTCAGAAATAACAATTCACACATGGATGACACATTCTCAGGAATACTCATAGCACAGGCAAAGTAGAAGAGAAAACGAAGGAATGCTATATTTTCCATATATATTTTGTACAATGTACATAATCACAGAAATTGTGACCAAGTACCATGAGGAAAATAATTGCAGAGAAAAAGGAAACGTACAGGAAAGCCTCACTACAAGCACACTTCAAATCTGCTCTGGGAAAACTTTTTCCAAGAAATTGATAATGCGTCTGGTATACAGCTTTGGTTCAACAGCAGATATTGACAGAGGATCAAATTTAATTGATTTCAAAGCATGCTCCATTTGTTTAGTCATATTGTATTCTTGAAGTATATCAATAATTCCAAAATAAAGAACAACATCATAAACCTCAGAGAGATCAACTGGTGGTGCTCTGGGAATCTCTTCATGCAGAACTTTGTGGTTAGCTAGTGCCGGCATATTTACACCTAGTTGCACCCGGAGCCTGCCAAGTAAAAGTGGGACAACAATGAATGAGATAAATGTGTAGACACTTGAGTATATGGCTACAATCTGCGCAAACACAATTTCCATTTTCAAGGATAATCATCATACCAGGAATTGATCTGTGCAGTTTTACGAATAGAAAGACAGTTATCCTTGCCTTGCTTGCTTTGAAGGTTCTTATAAATATTACAATATGTGGCACTAACATCTCTTACATCCATCTCTTCGGTTATTGACGGATTAGTTAACATCTTACTATCATGTGAAGCAATCTCATCCCTAGCTTTCATTCAAAACATCTTCATAACCCAAGGCAACCACTTAACATAAATCACTAGATATGCAATGCAGTAGGTAAAAACATCTTTAATAGATAGAACCATCCACTCAACTTCTCAAAAACAGAAGCACAACCTTCATTAAGGGGAGTATCAAATGGGTCCTAGACAATTTGAACACAACTGTTATCTGCAAGTTAAGCAGCTAAACTATTTAACTTTGTCCGCCCCGTAAATTCTAGTGGGAAGAACTCTTCTCATCCTGTGAATCAGGCAGAATTTTTCTCCAACGTGCAAATTGATCTGCAACAGCAATTCCTACCCTCCAAGGCAACTAATATGTGATGCTTGGATCTCTAATACTCGGGCAATGGAGATTCTAGACTCCAAGAACAGATTAGGTATTATGTAAATTGGTATAAGTAGTTTTCAATGATACTATAGTAACGAAGATTAGAGTCTGGTAGTACGTAATATACATCTCTGTTTGGAAAATAATTTTGATCAGTCGATTACTCACCTGATTACTCAAATCGGTAGGCTCATTGTTCACTTGACCAAGCCTATCTGTTTTAGCACCTGATTATTGACTGATTAGTGCCCAGTGCGAATTGATCAGCCACAGTTGTTCCGTAATGTTAAACATGTGATATTTGGACCTTCTAAGACCCAGGCATCTGAAATTCTAAAGTTTACTAGGAAAATTTTCATATACAGCCTCAAGCTTGTATATATCAAGCTATTACAGCCTACTCTTTAGAGGCTTTTATGTAGAATCTTAAAGTTTCAATTTTCTTTCATGTACAAGCCTACCATCTAATTCCTAACCACCATTATACAGAAACAAGTTAACCTAGGACATATTCTACAGTTTACTTAACCCACCATTACCTATCCCATCCCCCATTTCCCCAATTCAACCCATAGTCCTAACCCTAACCTTCTCCTCCTCCTCCAATGATTCTATCCACTCTGGTGATCTCAACAACTCAAGCAAGAAATCAACTCTGACGACGACAACATCGACCCTCCATCAAGAAACCCACCCTAGGTAAAAGCACTACAAATTTGATCCACTCCATCTCTTTTTCCTTTATCTCTGTCTCTTCAGTAGGTTCTCTTCCTTTTCTTCTTTAAAGTCTTTTGTCTTTGTTTGTGAATCTCAATCTCTTTGTCCTTCTCTCTCACCCAGGAAATGGTAGTAGACTAGTTCATAATATTAGAGTGAGCCATGGTGGATACTTCAAAGAAGTTACAGGAGAGAATCGTAGAAAGTACAACTTTGACAGACAAAACATAGTGAGTAGATGCAGATAAGACTTACTTGATGGATTTAACTACAGATCTTATTGATTTGCTCCAATTTGGAAGAGATTATGCACTAGAAATCTCCTATTAGATCAGAGACTTCTCCTAAGTTTACCAACTTGTTACTTCTAATAGAAGCCTTACCAAAATGTTTGATCACAATAAGATAGATCATATAGTTCATCTATTTATAGATATGGTTAGGACACTAACCATACCAATATGCATAGAAGGTGTTTGAACAAACGTTGTAGAGACTACACCTAATATGCAAGAGTCAGTGGCTGATGCTACAACACCTGTTCATGAAGAACCGCTTAATGAACCTAGTGACTCTGATGGAGAATATTACCCTAGTGATGATAGTAATCATGAATTGTATAGTTCACACACAAAACCTAGTGACTATGATGATGAATTTGATGATGAAATTGTGGTTGACAATAGAAATGGTTTTCAAAACATGGACAAGGGTGCTAGTGTTGAAGAAACCTTGGATTTCAAAACATGGGTGGGGACAATGAGGATGGGGCATGGGATGCATGATGATGTTGATGTGATTCGTGACTATGTCCTCAAGTTTAAGTTAATTTGGATAATCCTAGGATGGAAGTTGTGCTTAGATTCCCAAGTATTTCCATAGTCAAACAAGCGTTGAGACAATGGTGTGTGTAAACTTGGTTTGAAGTTGTTTACTTGAACAATGACAAGAAGAGGGTGACTGCATCTTGTAAGAGTAGGAGATGTCCTTGGAGAATTCATACATCAGTACTTAGTGATGGAATTACAGTAAAAGTGAAGACCATGTCTCTCCAACATACTTGCATTGCTACACAAATGACAAATACTAAAATGGCAACATCAAATTAGATAGCCGACAAACTGTTAGAAGATGTTAAGGTTGATCCTGATGTGTTTGCAATGGGACTAACGAAGAAGCTTAACAAGGAGTATGGGATCAACTTACCTTGCATGAGAGTTTGGCAGGGGAAAGAAAAGACACTAGATAGGATGCATGGAAAAGTAGATGAGTCTTACAAGTATTTGTTAGACTTAAAAGGGGAAATATTGAGGAGAAACCCAATAGCACTATGACTTGGAGGAGGGAGGTGAATTCAAGAGATTTTTCATTTGTGTGAATGCATGTAAGGAGTGGTTTTTACATGATTGCAAACACATAATTGGTCTTGTTGGATATCACCCGAGAGGAAGAATAAAGGAAATGTTATTGGCTGCCGCAGGTATTGATGGAAACTATGGATTGTTTCCAATTGCACATGCAATAGCTGAAGTTGAGAGTGGCAACAGTTAGCACAGGTTTTTTTTGTGCCTTACTAAAGCTCTAGGTGATGTTCCTAACATCACATTTATCTCGGATAGAGCTAAGGGACCATATGAAGCTATTTCTATATGCTTTCCTAATGTTGAGCAAAGAATGTGCATGAGGCACTTTTATGGAATTTTTTAGGGAATTTGGCCCACAGAAAGGCTAGAGAAACTACTATGGGAGGCTGCAAAAGCATTCACAACTGTGGAGTTTCATTACAAGCTTATGAAGATCAAGGAGACTCATCTTGATGCTGTAGACTATTTGAAGAATGCGAAGAATCAGAAATGAAGTAGGTCTACATTTGGATTTAGTGCAAAGTGTGACTACATAAATAACCTTTCTGAGTCATTTAACAGTTGGTTGGGAGATGTGAGGTAATTCTTGATCAATTTTACTTCCTATCATTAGTTTTTGTTTTTGTTTTTGTTCAAATCTTGCATTTTTACTTGACCAATTGCTTGGATTATTTTACTCTTCAATATTTGCAGGTCAAGATCAATTGTTAATCTAATTGATCAACTAAGAAGAAGAATAATGTCTATAATGGATAAGAGGAGGAAACTTGGTAAGGCTAGTACCAAGAATACACATGGAGCTTTGAGGTGTTGCAAAAAATGTGCAAGAACGGATAATGCATCGTTCTGATGATGATGAGCTAGAAATGGACTCAGTAAATGGTAGATTGACTGTTAAACCATCAACAAAGTATTGTGATTGTAGGAAATGGCAGATGACAAGTGTGCCATGTGTGCATGCTGCTTTAGGGATTGTTCAACTACATTTGAACTTAGAAGATTACATAGATGAATGTTACACCATTGATTCTTATAAGAGAGCTTATTCTGTGCCAGTTGCTCCGTTGCCTAAGAAGGGCATGTGGAACCTACACCAATTAGAGAGGTTGTTCTACCTCTAATTTTTAAAAGAAAAGCTGGTTGCCCTAAGAAGAAAAGAATTAGGTTCCATGTTGATCATGACTTGGACCATAGATCAATGAATTGCAGTAAATATGGGAAGAAGGGCCATAACAAGAGAGGTTGTGATCCAAGCCAACAACAAGGGAGCATTTTAAGATCAAGCACTACAAGAAGAAAGAAAAGAGGAAGTGGAAGAGGTGGAGGTTCTTCATCATCAAACCCACATCAACCAACTCCATCTCAGCCTACAACTTCTCAATGAGCAACAAGTCAACCAAGTTCCTCTCAACTTACACAAACACCTAGACCAACGACAACAACTACAAGAGGAAGAGGCAGAGCTACAACATCAACAACACCAGCACCTACAACTACAAGAGGAAGAAATAAAAGGAGAGACGCTGCCACAACAACTACAGCTACTACAGCTATAACACCTGCTTACGTACCTCCTAGTGCTGTCAACAAATTAAATCCAAGAAGGAAAAAAGGGAGGGCCCAAAGAAGAAGTGGATTCAATTCAGTAGGAACTAGAGTATTTTATTATGCTATGTACTAAAGAATTTTGATGACACAACACAATAAACATGTTAAATACAAAAAATAGAAACATCTTGTGCTTGAAATCATTGAGTTTCTTCTCTATCGTTGTCTTCAGTTCCTTGCTTCTTTCTTCTATTTCCTGGAAGCTTTGAATAATTGTTGTCTTTAGATGTTCAATTCTCCTCTCTTCTTTGTTCTCCATGTCTTCTACCTTGAATTTAATGTCTAATGGTTGGAACTCAAGTTCACCAACCACTGAAATACATCACAGGCATAGCAACAGAGATAACGATGATTAGGATTTTTTTTTCTAAATGATAAGTCATCTTTTTCATGTTCATGTTGCATGTGAGACACCTCTTCATATTAGTGGATCTACTAAATGAGCATTTCGAGGTAGAACTCATGACTACATCATGTAAAACTCATTTAGTTTCTACAAACAGTCGGTGTACACAGTAAAAAATGGATGAGGATAACAAGAGGAAGAGGAAGAATACAAATGCTTACTTGTTTATAGATAAGAGATGAAGAGATTAAAAGATAGGAGACATGATCTCTTTATAAAGAAAGAAGTTGGATTTACAGTTTATTAATTCACTGGCAATGGTTAGGAAATATGGGCATTTTCGTCGTTTCACTAACAACGGTTGGTTTGAAAGAAAATTGACTGACAGAATATGACAGAAAATTGAAAGTTTAAGTTTCTACATAAAAGCCTCCAAAGAGTAAGTTGTAATAGCTAATATACAAACATGAAGAAAATTGAAGATTACAAGCACCATCACCAACTTTATTCCTAAGGATGACCGATGGATGTTAACTTGAGCTTGTATATGAAAGAAAATTGAAATTTTAAGCTTCTACATAAAAACCTCTAAAAAGTAGACTATAATAGCTAATATTTGACTGAAGAAAATTATAAGAAATATTCTGATGTCAAGAAGAACTGTGCAAAATAATTATTGGACCCACATGTTTGTTAAAGCACATTTTGCCTTTTTGCCTATCACATACCAAACAATAGGAAAGTTAAGTGTTGCACATACCAATACTTTGAGCTTTTCATCTCCTCAACTCAAATTACCTGTTTCTTTTAACGTTTCCATGTATCCTCCAGTAACCTAGTAACCAGGATTCTTTTTTATTTCCGTAACTGCCTAGTGGAGGCCATAGTTATGATTATGTTTAATTATTATACATACTAGGTACATAGGGTCATCCTTCCCATTGACAATTGTGATGTAAAGAATTAAAGATTCATGCTACCAACACAAATACTTCCATTTGTTAGTGTTGAAATATAGACATCTAATTTGAAATTAATTGACAATAAATGGAGAGATTCATTTATATATAACGATAAATCTAGTTCTCATATTTTTCAATGTAGGCTTATTCCAACATTCTCCTGTACTTGTGATCTCTTTGAATTCAACAAGTGTCTCTTTTAGACAGTAGTGGATGTGTATCGACTTAAGTGCAATTAGACCTCTTTTTAGCTCCGATACTATATTGAAATATGAACATTTAATTCAAAACTAATTACTAATGAGTAAAAAGATCCATCTATATATAACGACAAGTCCAGTTCTCACATTTTTCAATGTAAGACTACTCAAATAGTTAGCAACTTAGAATAGCTTCCATTCAGTCTCTTCGCCATCCTTTTTTTATTTTTTCTTTAAAATTAGTACCATATACCTCTACAAAATGCAATAAAATTATAAATATACATAACAGCTTACATAAAATAAACCTTTCTCTCTAAACAAGGATTTTGCTCAGGATTGCCAATTTTTATTTCCAGTGTCTCCTAGGACTTAAAATCTAGCAGAAAGTAAATTTTCATGCTCAATCCAACGAAATACATAGTGTCTAACAATACTCCATTTCATTTAAGACCTAACTTAAGTGTTGTGTTATGACCTCACTCATTTCTTCTAGTATCTTGGAACCATTAAATTAATGAAACGTCAGAAAAGTATATGCTACCATTTTATACCTACTCTCTTTCATTTCATCTCTATCAAGGATATAACAAGTGACCACTGCATCTCTAATTTTATAGTTTCTGCTTATTAAAGTATTATTTACTAACTTGGTGTTAATCTACTCATCTCTTTTGATGTTTCCTCCCATCAAGATCTCTTGATGCGATATTTTTTATTTCAAAAGTACCCTTGAGCTTGATATATATTTAAACAAATTTATATATGGCCTCGTTACATTTATAAAATGTCAAAAACAGACCAGCTTCTTAATAACTTGACCTATTTCCCAAAGATTTGAAGAAACTTTTAACCACGACTTATCATCAATAAATGTTGTGTTGCTTTAACTTTTAACTTAATAAGTGTATTCGTAATATGTTATTAGATTTATGGTTCTCTCCTATATGGATATATGTTATATGGATATCCATATGAAGGGTAAACCTCATATATATGTAACAATAATGACTATCATTAATATGATTCATTATTTTCCTAATCTCAACATAGCACCAGAGCTCAGGAATACCTAACATAGTCGTCACCCACCCTACTTCTCTCCCCACCACAGCTGCCATTGGCTAGCAGCAGATCTGACCACTGCAGCACCCCTTCCACGCAAATCCGATCACACCTGTCGGTTTCGGCCCAACAACACTCCTTCCACACATCCACTACCACCCCCACCTCCTCCTACTCGCCAACTTCACTCTAATGACATCTCTTAGGGGTTCCACCAGCCCTAGGAGCCTCTCCTGTGGCAACCAACGGCTTGTGTAGTCAGGCCATTGGTTGTTATGCTATGATATAGACTGTTTCTTCTTCTTGCTCCATGCTATTGCCTCTAGGATTGTTCATGTACCCTAGTTGTACCTTAATCAACATAATTTTTCCCTAAAAATGGGTTCTTATTACTGATTTGTATTGTTTTTCAAATATTACAGCAGTATATGTGCATTTTTTTACACTTTTTTGGCAAAATCAGACTGTAATTCCACTTATTATGGTTACTTCTCGTGAAACATTGTTGAAAAATCTCTCTAGGACATCCATAAAGTTCAACAGTAAGAATTTCCTTCTCTGGTCACACACGTTTGAGACTTTTGTAGGTACACATCGGAAGATCTATCATCTTACTGATGATCCCCTCGATAAAAAGGACGCTACATATGAGGATTCACTTATAGATGACTGTGTTGTAATATCATGGTTTATGAATAATATGGATGAAGATATTCCCAAAAGTATGATGATGCTACGACTGACCAAGAAGATTTGGCAGACTCTACATGGTATTTATGGACACGAGAAGAATATTACCTGGATTTGTAAGATAAATGAATAGCTTTTTACCCACCATAAGGGGGAGTGTTCTCTTTAGGAGTTTTACAACTCTCTTCGGCCTCTACTAGATGAGTAAGAAATCTATCAACAGACATCTCAAAGATGCAACAGTGCAGAAACGAGTTAGTTGGAGCTATTTTCTTGGCGAGACTAAGTCCTACATTACCATCTTAAATTCGTCTTGGCACAGAAACTCTTCCATCTCCTTCGTCCACTTTCTCTTGAACCCTACAGATCTTGACTACTACTCCTACTCCAATTCCTGATCAGTGGTGATTAGTTAGCATCAGTTACCTCCACCAGAGGACATGGTCATGGTAGATCGTCAATAGGCAGATGTGAGGTTCGTCGATGTGATCACTATGGTCATACCAATCATCCATTAGATTTATGCTAGAGTAAGTTTGACAAACCTCCTTAAGCTAGACATGTGACAACGATATCTTTTGATGATTCGTCTACTCAAACAGCCTCACAGAGACCTCCTTCAGCAAGTTTGGCAAACCTCCAAGTTGATAATGACAATTTCTTCAGTTCCAAGACAATCAACCCACTGCTACTGTCACCCATACATCCTGTTGAGGCATGACTACCTTATTAACTTCTAATGATAGTTCTTAGATTATCGACTCTAAGACTTCCTCAAATATCTCATGTACCCACCCATTTTTCTGATATTAAATTTATTTCCATTGCCAATGGTCGCCATTGTTTTGTCTCTAGAGAAGGTGTAATTCATGTCACTTCTCGTATCACTCTTAATAAAGTACTTTATGTGCTTGATTTTCAGTAAATTTATTTTCCATTAGTGCTGTTACCCAACAATTTAACTGTTCTATAACCTTCTTTCCATGTCATTGTACTCTTCAAGATCTACAAACAAAGAGAAGGATTGATTTGAATTGTGAGCATGGTTAAAGTGTATACATGTTGATTCGGGATGATATAGTTAGTGGATTGACATCCATTGCATCTATTGTAGAGTCTTCGTTGCTATGACATTGTCGTTTTAGTCATCCATCGCACCGCAATCTTCAACAATCTCTTCCTTAGATTACAGTTGAGTCTTTTGTTTGTGAGTCATGTCATTTAGGTAAACACTATCGTGCTACCTATAAACATTCTAAGTTGTCTAGTAGTCAGAGTCCTTCTGATTTGATTCATTGTGACATCTGAGACCTGCTTGTAGTTTGTCGGTATCTTTTAATTGATATTATGTTGTTTTTGTAGATGACTATTCTCGTGTGTCTTAGATGTATCTTCTCAAGGATAAGCATCATGTGTTAAACATTATCAAAAAAAAATTTGCTAACATAATAAATTGTTTCTCTATTACTCTAAAATATTTTCAGACTGACAATACCTTTAAGTTTGTTCAAAGAGATGTACAAAATTATTGTGCCTCATTAGGGATTCTTCATCAGACCTCATGTCTACATGTCTCTCAGCAATATAAACTGACAGAACGTGAGTATTGATACATATTTGACATCAACCGCACCATTTTGTTGCAGATGAGCGTTCTTAAGTCCTTCTAGTCTAATGCTATGCTCATTGTTGGCCATCTCATTAATAATATGCCTTTTGCACCTCTTGGTAGTGAGATTCCTCTTAGACGTTTGTGTCCTTATAACTAACTCTTCTGTCTTCCACCAAAGGTTTTTAGGTGTATTGCATATATTCAAGATGTGTTGTAAACCATTCGATGTTCATAAGAAAAATACTAATAGTTGTGTGTTATTGGCAGTATATGTTGATATAATTCTTAAAGGAAGTGATATTACAGGCATCAGGGAAATAAAACAATATTTACAGCAACATTTCACTACAAAGGATATAGGACGTCTTAAATATTTTCTAGGAATTGAATTTACTTATACTAAAAGAAAGATAATACTATCTTAAAGAAAATATGTACTTGATCTTTTTTAGGAAACAAGTTTCATAAGATGTAAACCAGAAAGTACTCGTATTGATAAGACACTAGCCTTCAGGGATGGTTCTACAAGTGTATACGAGGATGCTATGCTAGTAAATATAGACAATAGATTAGGAAGTTAATCTACTTGACAGTGACACGTTTAGATAACTCATATGCAGTTGGACTTCTTAGTTAATTCATGCATAAACTTAGAAAGGTATATTGACAAGGTATCTTACGTATACTTGCATACGTTAAAAGTACATCAGGACAAAGGCTAATCTATAAGAAGCATGGCAACTTAGATGTTGATGCATATTTCAATTCTGGTTATGCAAGAGACAGGGGTAATAGAATCAAAATCTACATCAAGCTACTGTACTTATATAGGTGAAAATCTTAACTTGACGAAGTAAAAAGCAAAATGTTGTATTGAAATCCAATACAGAAGCAGAATATCGCTCTTTGATTTAGACAACTTGTAAAAATGTCTAACTTAAGTCCTTGCCAAAACTTGACTTCCCTGTAATGACATCCATGGCTATGCATTATGATAAAGAAACAATGATCTTCAATGCAAATAATCCTACTTTTTACGAATACACTAAGTATATTGAGGTGGACTGTTATTATGTGTTATATGGTAACGAAAGGAGTTGTTCACACCCTATATACTAAGTCAGCAGAGTAGTTAGTAGATATCTTCACTAAAGAATTGAGTATTATGGGTTTTGAGTTCATGTAACAAACTGAGCATGATTAATATTTATGTTTTACCTTGAAGGAGAGTGTTAACAATATATTATTAGATTTAGGGTTATCTATTATATGTGTATATGTTATATGAATATCTGTATTGTGAGAAGAGACAAAAAAGAAGGATAATTATTGTTATTGAGTATTTAAGGTTACATATATAGAGATATTAAACACTACTGGGTAAATGGGTATCCAATAACCCATTTAACACTAAATGAGTAATCTCTATATATTCAAACACTCCCTCTCAAACTGGAGCATACATATCAACCATGCCCAGTTTGTTACATAAAGACTCAAACATCTCCATACTAAGATCCTTTGTGAATATGTCTGCTTATTGCTCAGAGGACTAAATATAAGGAGTAGAGATAACCCCCTTCATAACCATATCCCTCATAAAATAGCAATCAACCTCCACATGCTTTGTACACTCATAGAAGATGAGATTGTTGACAATAAATATCGTAACCTGATTGTCACAATGTATAGACATAGGAACCTCGACATCAAACCTAAGTTACTCCAACAATGATTTCACCCACATCAGCTCACAAGTTATTTACACCATCGATCTGTACTCAGCTTCTGCACTGGACCTGGATACTACATTTTGCTTCTCTACTGAGAAGCTATTTGCTTCTCGACCTATGTAAGTTGCCTCCTACATAGGTACAGATGTCAGATGTGGATTTCTTGTCTCCTTTGTCTGCTACATATCCTGAATCTAAGTAGGCTACAATCCTTAATTGTCTATTTTTTCTATATATCAAGCCTTTATCTGGAGCACCCTTCACGTATAATAAAACCCGTAGAGCTCCTAGCTAGTGCACTTTCCTGGACTCATACATAAACTAGATCAAAAGGCTAATTGCATATGAAATATCAAGTCCGGTCACAATCAGGTAAATGAGTTTCCTAATCAGCCTCTTGTACTGACCAGGATTCTCCAACAACTCTGAGTTGTTATCCTAGAATGAAGGTGTCTGCTCAATAAGCATGCTCTTTAGTCTCCTGTAAAAGATCCAGAACATATTTTCTTTATGATGATGTCATTTTACCATGTACATACACAAACTCTATCTCAAGGAAGTAGTGAGGCTTTTCCATATCTTTTGTCACAAAGTGAGCCTGTAAATGATGTTTTACTTCTGCAATCCCGTGAGTATCACTGCTTGTCACAAATATGTCATCTACATATACAGCCAGAACGATACATGCCCCAGCTGTCCTGTAGAATACTGAATAATCCACTGCATATCTCTGAAATCCGTCAGCAAGAACTACTTGAATGAACTTTTCAAACCACGCTCTTGGACTTTGTTTAATACTATAGATCGCCTTCTTGAGTTTACACACACATCCTCCCCCTGAGCAACATATCCTGAAGGTTGCTCCATCAGAACGGACTCCTGTAAGTTCCCATACAAAAAGGCATTTTTTACATCCAGTTGGTAGATCTCCCAAGAGTAATTTAATGCCAAAGACAGAAGTACTCTGATGAAATTAAGACGAGCCACAAGTGAGAACGTCTCATCGTAGTCTATTCCATATGTCTGAGTGAAGCTCTTAACCATCAGCCTAGCTTTATATCTGTCAATGTTGCCATCTACTTTATACTTAATAGAGTAAACCCATTACAGGTGACTACTGTACCCTCAGCAGTACGGATCATCAATTCCTACGTGCCACGACTAGTAAGAATTGCTATCTCCTTATCTATAGCATCCTTCCAGTATGAAATAGAAAGTGCCTCCTGATGATTCCTGGGTAGAGATTGAGAAACAAAGGACAATGCAAAGCTACGAAAAAGAGGGTGAAGTGAATCATAAGAAACAAATTGAAGATTGAATGAACAGTGCAAGAACAAGTACCTTTCCGTAGGATAATGGGAAAGTCTGAGGAACTCATGGGCGAATTTGCATCTGTAGAGGAAGATAGTTCAGTAATGGGAGCAACTGAGGTGCACTGACGCCATTGATATACGTGCAAAGGACAAGTGACTTCTAGTCGCAAGATAGGTCCCCCTTGAAGATTTTCATTTTGCAGCTCAATACATGATGGAAGTGGGATAAACACACTACACAGGGTTGACTCCTCATAGTATGACACTGACTCAAAAAAGGTGACATCAACAGATACAAACTACCGTCTAGTGGGGGATGAAAACAACGATATCTCCTCAGAGTCTTGGAATATCCAACAAACACACACTTAATGGACCTTAGGGACAACTTGTCCAGACCAGGAGAGAGGTCTTGGACCAATGCCACACAGCCAAACACTCTAGGGGTCAAACTAAACAGACTGGACTGAAGTCTAAGACGACAAAGTGGTACTTCTCCTCCAATAGGTACAAAATGCATTCTATTGATGAGATAGGTGACTGTAAGTACTGCATCAGTCCACAACTACTTTGACACATACATATGAACCATGAGAGTTCGAGTGACATCTAAAATATGCCTATGTTTGAGTTTTGCAACTCTATTTTGTTGTAATGTATGAGGACATGAAGTTTGATGTATAATGCTCAATGAAACACAATAAGAAGTAATTTTATTTTGAACAAACTTAAGTGCATTATCAGTACGAAAATTTTTTGGAATGACATGAGACTGATTTTTTATTTCCATCAAAAAAAATTTAAGTACATCATAAACCTGACTATAATCCTTGAGTAAATATATCCAGAAGATTCTAGAAAAGTCATCAATAAAAACTATATAATATCTATACCCTGAAACAGGCTAAACTCTAAATGGACTCCGAATATCACAATGAACTAACTGAAAAATAGACGTACTAGACACAAGATGCAATCTCTTAAAGGAAGCACGATGGTGCTTACTCAGCCGACAAGACTCACACTCGAACAACAACACTAAACACCAAGACAAGGCCTGTTGAAGCTTTTAATGCGACAGGTGACCCAACCAGTAGTACCACAAGGAGGAAGACTCGGAGGCAGGTACCACAGAGGCAAGTCTTTACGGTATATCATCACGAACTAGCTGGTACACTCAAATTCCTCGCTCACGGTCCAAACTAATCCTACTCTCCGTCTGCAAATCTTGAAATGTACAATAAAAGAGAAAGAAGGTGGCGCAACAATGCAATTATTTGATAATAGCACTAATAAACAACAAATGTACTGGAAAATCAGAAACAAACAAGACTTTGTCAAGAGATAATTGTGAAGAGGCTTGAACCACCTTTTCACCAGAGACGGAATAAGTTCGACCATCGACAATTGTTACATTTCGAACATCAGACAACTGACATAAGTAGGTAAACAAGCTACGTATACCTGACATATGAGAGGAGGCACTAGAATCAATAATCCAAGAGGATTTCCTAGATGCATAGAAAGCACTAGTACCTAAGGAGGTAGCCTGAGTAACTGTGGCTGCAGAATCTGTGACCTTTAGCTGTTGAAGCTTCTCATAGTCTGCCAGGGAAACTGTAAACGTCTGCTCCTCAGTAGTAGCAGTAGTGTGAGGCTCTATAATGACATTCGTCGTCTGAGGTCGGCCAATAATATCCCAGCACTTGTCTATTTTGTGACCCAACCATTCATAATGCGCACAATGGGGACGTCCACCTATCTCTCCTCTACCACGACCTCTACCTCGAGAATCACCACGATCTCGTCCTCTAATGGCTGCCATGGCTGATGGCTCTGACATAGTAAGTGACACAGCCGTAGAAACTCGAAAGACCTTGGCAATGGTAATCTGAAAATCCAGAACACTGTCAGCTTCCAACACCTTCCCCTGATCTGAGAACTGATGTCTCGGTTCAAGCTAGAAAGGTCAACTGCAACTGTCAACTCCTCTCGATACTGTTGTAGGCGCATGATGTCAACAATCAATGGCTGGTATATATCTAACTCATCCAGAAAGATACGAATAACGGTGAAGTGCTCCTAAACTGATCGATCTCCCTGCCATAAAGTAAACAGCTGCTCATATATCTCACAGACTCGAGATATATTCTTCTCGTGACCCTATGTCAGTCGGAGGGTATCCTATATTTTCTTTACAGGCTGTAGCAACATAACCCCCCGTGCAATTGAGAGCTCCATATTGTTCGCCATCTATGTAATAATCACCGCATTATCCGCTAATCAATCTTCACGTGTCAGATTTTGCATCAGGTGGTAGATAGAACTACTCGGCCTATGATTTGGAGATGGCTGCCGTAGTGTTCCTCTTAAGCTCTGGCAACGCTATCTCTATGGGAAGCAGTTTGAGGTCTTCACCGATCAGCAGAGTCTGAAGCATATCTTCACGCAGAGGGACCTCAACCTGAGGCAGCGTCGCTGAGTGGAATATTTGAAGGATTATGATTTCAGCCTGTCCTACCATCCTGGCAAGGGCAACATAGTCGCCGATGCCCCAAGTCAGCGTACGCACGTGATGGCGAGCTTGATGGTCAAGGAGTGGACCATGTTGGAGGATCTGGTGAGCTGTAAACTGAAACGGCAAGCTCGGGGAACGGTTGGTGCCTGGGTGGCCAACTTGTTTGTTCGCCCGAAGCTGTTAGAGTTTATTGTCGCCTGTCAGCAGTTGAATCCGTTTGTTCAGGCTGTGTTTGGGAAGCTCGAGGCTGGTGGAGAGCCTCAGCTCTCTGTTGGAGCATATAGAGAGCTAAGGTATGATATGCGTCTGTATGTGCCCCAGCATGAGGAGGCCATGCAGAGGTTGTTAGATGAAGCGCATCGGTTTAGGTACACTATTCACCTTGGTAGTACGAAGATGTACCGAGACCTGAAGCAGAACTTTTGATGGCCTGCCATGAAGAGAGATGTTGCTGACCATGTGGCGAGGTGTACTACCTGCCAGTTGATCAAGGCAAAGCACCAGAGATCCAGAGGGACCTTGCAGCCGTTGGATATTCCTGTGTGGAAATGGGAGCATATCTCGATGGACTTTGTGACTGGTTTGCCGCGGACTCAGAGGAAGAACGACACCGTGCAGGTGATCGTGGATCGGCTAACCAAGTCTGCTCACTTCCTGGTCATTCGGGTGAAGCTTCTGATGCACCACTTGGCGGAGTTGTATGTCTCCGAGGTGGTGAAGCTGCATGGTGTTCCGATGTCCATCGTGTCGGACAGAGACACGAGGTTCACCTCAAGGTTCTGGAGAACTCTGCAGGAGACCTTTGACATTGTGCTCAACTATAGCACGGCATTACATCCTTAGTTGGATGGTCAGACAGAGAGGACTATCCAAACGCTGGAAGATACACTCAGTTCATGTGCCTTAGACTTTCAAGAGAGTTGAGAGGACCATTTGCCGCTGATTGAGTTCGCCTACAACAATAACTATCACTGGAGCATCGGGATGGCGCCGTATGAAACTTTGTACGGTAGGCCATGCAGATCGCCGGTTTGCTGGAGCGAAGTGGGCGAGCGTCAGTTGATTGGTCCTGAGCTTGTGCAACTGTATACGGACAAGGTGGATTTGATCCAGAGCAGGTTGTTGACTGCACATAGTCAGCAGAAGAGTTATGTCGACAGGAGGCAGAGACCGCTGGAGTTTCTGGTGGGAGACTATGTATTCCTGAAGGTGTCGCCAACCAAGGGTGTTATGCGATTCAAGAAGTGTGGCAAGCTGAGTCCTCGCTAAATTGGCCTGTACCAGATCACCCAGAGGATCGGTGAGGTTGCATATCGGTTGGATCTACCACCAGAGATGTCCGTACACGACGTGTTCCATGTCTCATGTTGAGGAAATGCTTGGCTGACGTTTCTCATGTGATTCCAGTTCAGCCAGAAGGGCTCCAGGAAGATCTGTCCTTTGTGGAGGATGCCGTCGAAATTGTTGACCGCAAGGAGCAGGTGCTGCTGAATAAGGTGATTCCGCTGGTATTGGTGCGGTGGCTACATCATGGAGCCGAGGAGGCCACGTGGCAACGTGAGGAAGCCATCCTAGTCCAGTGCCTGTATCTTTTTGCCTAGTGATTTCGAAGGCGAAATCTTCTTTTAAGGGGGTTAGGATGTAATACCGGTAAAATTCATTTTTGTAATTATTTACATTTTATGAATTTTATTCCTAGACCGGTGTTACTGTTCTGAGGTCCATTGTGCAGTTCTGTACTTTTAGGCTTGAGCCTCGTAGACTGGCTTTTGTTTGTGTGTCCCTGTGCGTGATTTGACATTGTGCATTATGGCACTGTGCTTGTGAGGCCCGGGTGTGGGTCCGTGTAGGGCCTGCATTTGTGGACTGTTGGTTGTGACTGGTGGTTGAGCGGTGTGGTTGGTTGCTCGTGCGGTATGCCGCTGATTGAGACGCGCAGGTGGGCATGTTCTCAACTACTGTGGGCGCAGACTTTATAAACCGCACCACTCTCCTCCGTCGCCATCGTCATCTTCTTCTTCGTCCTTTCCATTCCTCCTCGACAGCGCATCCCACCTCCTCCCCCACCTTCTTTCTCTTCCTTCTCCTTTTCCCTTCTCCTCCCACCTAACCTCCTCTCTTTCCCCTGTTCTTCCTTCGTGCGCGCGTCAACGTAGAGAGAGAGATCGAGGGAGCGAAACGGAGGGCTGTGGCTACTCAGAGTGGTACGCGGAGCTTGCGTGGCATGCTCCCGTGGTCGTGGCGAGGCCGTGGTCACCGGAATTCGCCGGAGTCAGCCGAGAATCACCGGAGACGTTTTCAGGTACGCATCTCCACTTCATGTAATAGAGAGAATGAAATTGGTAGAAAATGCTAGGATTGCATGGAATCTAAGTAAATTCACTTTCCTAGAATTTGTTGTGATTTATTGAGAATTTATCGAGAATTTATGGAGCATTTATGTCGGTGGTTGCGTTTTAGGTCGTTTCGACCCCTCGCCTTTCCGATTTTATATCTTGATGCATGATAAATGGATTTTAGCTTTGTTTGTTAGATTTTGAAGTAGACTCAAGGGTCTACACTATATGTTTTATGCAAGATTTTTGATTTTTTTTTTAAGAGGTCCGATCGGAGGTCCCAGTTGGGACAATTTCAGACGATAGGATTTGGGTCGTTTTCTGGTTTCGCAGAATTCGACATACCGAATGGAAACGGCATACCGAATCAGGGGATTTCAGTATACCGATTCCGCTCGACATACCATTTTTCTATCAGTTTAGGTCCTCTGATCGAGATTCGATCATTCGTTTTTGGACGGTATACCAAATTTAACCTGAGTGTTAACCGTTGACCTTTGACCTGATTCGATCGACCGATCCAGAATCAACCTACCGAACCAGGGGTTTTCAGCATACCGAGCTTGATTTCGGCATGTCGATTCTAGACCCAAATGAGTTTGCAAATGAGTTTGCAAATGTGCTTTCCAAGGACTTTCTGGATTTCGACATGTCGATTACTGTGGTGGCCAGTGCGGGTGAGACACGTGCCCCGTAACTGGTAGCGTCCTGAGAAACAGGACAACCTTCCCAGGGAGGGGTTGGCTTTGTAAGGGTTCTCAAGGAGGGAGAATGACGGGACGACTTGGCTCCTACACAGGGTGGCATGTCTTGGCAGTGCAGATGCCGTTGGTGGCTCTTCGGTGGACTACTTGTGGCTAGAGTTAGGTTGCCTGGCATCGAATTTCTCGACTCACTGTATGTGATTTTGGCCATTGAAGGCCTTTACTTGTGGCTTTGGGCTAGTAGAGCTCTAGTTTGTGGTTTTGGCGAAATGAATTTAAAAGGAAAATTGATTATAATTTTGCGAAATGAATTTAAAAGGAAAATTGATTATAATTTTGTTTCCCACAATTTTCGTAGAGTGCGTACTGGGTAACTTTGGTCACTCATGCGTTTTCCTTGTGGTTTTGGTTTGCAGGTGCAGACATGCGATTGGTTTAGCGTAGTGCATATAAATCGGAGTCCCCTAGCCGCATACACAGGTTCCTGGTAGTTTGATATTTACTATTTAGCTTTAATTTTCCTGTAATTTAATTTGTTTAAGTTATTGTGGAAAATTTGAGACGTGACAGTTTCTTAGAAGTACCACTCATAAGTTTTATTAATGAATCACGGGAAGCAATATTGAACTGAAAATTGATAAATAATATCAATATATGATCTGAAAATAACCAAATACGTGAACTAGACTGCTCACCAAGTGTGGATATGACGTATCCACATACACATCAGAGATAAGAGACGAAAATGGGGCCTAAAACATGACCTTACTGGACTGGACTGCCTGATAAGAGGGACTAGACTACCCTTATAGTTGACAAGGAGGGACGGGGAAGCCTCACAGATGGGTAGATATCTGCCGGAGAGGCCTTACGAGGCCACAAACGACCTGGACTACGCTGGAGGAGGGCCTACCTTGGCCTGGAGAGCCCGCCGGTGGCCTAGACTGGCCATGGAAGGGCTGACGGGGGTTGGACAGGGGCCGGACGTCTTCGAAGAGGGCTGTCGGAGGAGGAATGGTCGGTGGAAGTGGTTGAACTGCTGCCTGAAAGGGAAAACAGTGGTCGGTCGGTTATTCTAAGGCCACCAATGGTTGCTGGACGGTCCGACGGATGATCTGGCTGGAGCTGGCGGTGCCAGCGGCAATGGATCCGACAAAGGGGCACAGTTTAGGGGTGGCTAGGCCACCTAGGCTCTGGTACCATGTGAGAAGAAGGATAATTATTGTTATTGAGTATTTAAGGTTATATATATAGAGATATTAGATACCATTCGGTAAATAGGTATCCAATAACCCGCTTAACACTAAATGAGTAATTCCTATGTACTCTAACACGTATAAAAGGTAAATCCTATATATATATGTAACAATAATGATTATCAATAATATGATTTATTATTTCCCTAATCTCAACAAAGTGGAATGATAAACAAACTTTCCACCTAAACCCATTATGTTTGAGAATTCAAGAGTCCTTTAGAGTAAATTGTAAGGAGACTTTATTTAACTCATATAAATTTAATTAAAAGATAATAGAATTTGATACAAAAGGTGCATTAGAATTTCCTAAGGAGATAAGCCAAATTAATGAAAAGTGAGGGAGCTACATTTATTTCTCAAATATTTCTATACATCCTACTTATACTTTATATATACTTTCATGAATCATAAAGTACATGTCTTGTGATTTTTCAACTGTTATAAAATAAATACCATTAAGTTTAACCATTAACTCATTTTTGTTATGTACAAAAGTCTTTGGCATTGATGTCATATTTTCTTTCTTTTTTTATATTTCTCCTTTTTTTAGGAAGAGAATAGGATTTTTTTTTTTTTTTAAGATGAAGATTGGATGATTCTCATTAGAAATAATAAGCAACATCAAAGCATGCAGAGAATAGAATAATTTTCTTCAAATAAAAGTCATCCAAAGGATGCTATGCATAAAAGACTAAAAGAAAAAAACAAAAGCTAACGGAAAAATTAAAGAAAAGCCCTATCCCACTCCAAGCAAAGAGGCTGACAAGTTTTTAATATCTGCATACTTAATATGGGAGATATTGTATTCTAAGGTCCTATTAGTTATGTGGGTAAATGGATTTTCATATAATTAGGACTTATAAATGTGCAACACAATCTCATTAGTGAAGGAATATACATCTATCCTAACTTTACATGGTACCAAAGCTTAAATTTAGGGTTTAGTCACTTCAAACAAAACAAAAAAAAAGGGACGAACTGCAACCGCCAACCACCAGTAAGCACCCATCACCCGCCGTAGTCGTGAGCCAAGCCACCAACTAGCTGTCCCCATTCCATCAAGCACCTCCTCCCACCCTGCCATCCACCCCTCCTTCCTCTCCCACCAACAACCCAATCCAAGTCCAACAAAACCTTCATCAGCTCTTCCAAGGACGCTCGATGGCTCCTATGTAGTCGACCATTGGTTGTCCAGTCATGTACTAGGCTACCACACTCTTATTTGATGTGTGGATGAGTCTGGGCTATGTGTGCCCATTTCTTCGTTGTGGTGTCTTGGACACGTGATGTCCTCTGGTTTCTACATTGATTTCATGTAAATAAGCTTCATGCATGCTTGTTTCAAAACATTTTTTTGGTGACAAATCAAACCTCCATATACTATGTATCTGCTTGGTACTTAGAGTTATGGTTTTCTCTTTGACATTACATGAGTCACTAATGAAGAATCTCAATGGTACATCAGTAAAATTGAATAGAAAGAACTATCTCTTATAGTCTCAAACCCTTAAGACTTTATTGTCACTCACTGCAATATCCAACACCTCACCGATGACCCTCCTTGATGTCAAGGACGACACGTATGAAGGTTGATTTGCTGATGACTGTGTTGTCATTTCCTGACTCGTGAATAGTATGGAGGAAGATGTTTTTCATGCTGTCATGATGTTCAAATCGGTTAAGAAAATTTGACACACGTTAAGGAGTATATATTGGCATGCAAAGAACATTTCTAAGATATATGAACAATTGTTCATACTTAGACAAGATCGCTTAGTTCAAGACCTGTATGCCTCACTTCATGATCTTTTAAATGAGTTACAAGTTTATCAGCCACAGATATTGTCAAGATGAGGGAGTGCCGTGAGGAGCTTGTTATGCCATCTTCTGCTCAAATTCATAGTCAAATTCTTCGAACTCATAATATTCCATCGCTTTCCTCAACATTCTCATGTGTTTTGTAAATCTCCATTGTTACACTTATTCCAACACTAATGTGTTCCGCTCATATTCGTAATCAAATTCGTGAAGCTGATAGTATTTCATCGCTTTCCACAACATTCTCATGTGTCCTATGAATCTCCACTGCTACATTTGCTCCAACGTCAGATTGATCTACCATGACTAATACTACTCGTGGGTGTGGACGAGACCGTGGTCATTCTACAGAGGAAGGGCGTGGGGGTCGTCAATGTGACCATTATGGACAAAACAATCACACATCAAATATGTGTTGAGATAAGTTTATCCAACCTCAATAGGCTCAACATGTTTCCACTAAGTCATCTTACACTATAAAATACCATAATCAACATATATAAATCTAGATCAGAATATCTACCAGAATCATAGATGTTTGGTTGAGTAACTTCCTTCTATGTGCACTACCAAACCTACCGACATCTACATCTACATCTGTAAAATACAAACATGAACACATCTGAGTGACCATTAAAACGTCATCCACTACACGCTTAATAAAACCAAAACTAGAAGAAGACAAAACTCATCATACCCAAAACACCAGTTGCAGCTACTGCTACACTGGAAACTCCCAAAAAAAAGTGTCAGAAACATTAGGCCCAAGGCACGACACATGCATGCCTCAAACGCACGACACAAGGCTATAGCACTTTCCAACTAGCACATACGTGCAAACTCGCCCCAAAATCTGCTAAAAACCTCGACAATCCTACTCCTCAAGGTAGAAACACAATCCTTTTGAAAATCCAGAATAAACCACGAAAAACAACAAAACTCATGCATAACACTTATGTAAACCAAAACCCACTGGAAATCGGCACATGAATTCTAACACGAAAACTAAAGCGCATCGTAATCCCAAACCATTGAAAAACATAATATACTCACTCAAGGTAACGTGCATTTAGGAAAACATCTCAAACCAGAAAACCCAGTTCTCTCAAATCTCGAGATCTGCCGCCAAGTCAACACCACTAAAACCGACATCTCAAATATTGATGCCAGAGAATCCCAATCACCAAAAATTCAAAAACAAGCATATTATCTTGATGCTACAAAACCACAACAAGGCAATCTATTATTACCAAATAAGCATAAATCATTTATAATATATTTTTCAAAACCATTTTCTCTTTTTCAAACTAAAACCACATGCATATTCGAAATCTTTTTATGCATACTCAAAAAACCGACTTTCCTCTAAACCATAGTCCGAAATCCTCAATCAAGAACTTAGAAAAATCTCAATTACAAACCACACACATAAAATCCAAAAACCTATTCTGTCACTCAAGCCTAAGCGACTGACATTAGTAACAAGCAACCGTCAAGGTACACTGTACTACTACGAATAAGCCATCCTATCCAGGAACTCCCGCGTCCCAATTTCATACTCTAAGAACCATAACCTGTTCATACAAGGACAACACGTACAGAGTCCATCCTTTTAGTGCCCTCGACACTATTACACCCAACCACCTAGAGGTCTTTTTCACCTCCTAGTCCTACCAATATAACTCCAAAAGACCTCAACCTACTCCTCTAACTCTGGACCGTCCAAAGGTATTAATCATCCCAAGCTCGTCAACCAGTTGTTTAACCATCCCTGACCTCACCTTTAGTCTTTTGGTCTACAAACCCTCATTGAAGATCTTTTGGTCCTCTAAACCCACAGAACCTCAACCTCAAATTCGCACGTGACTCTCTAGAGATATCAACTATTTCTAATCCGTTAGTATTTTCCTATGATTCTTTTGATTCCTTGAAAATCACAAAAAACCATTTGAACCTCATCGTAAGCAAGTACTCACAATCATCCAAGGGTATCAATCATCTTTGGTCCATTAGTCAGATGCTTCAACCTTATGATCTCCTAAAACCACGAAACTTCAATCTCAGAGGTAATGACCCGAGTCGCTACTATCACAAACACATTAGTCCAAATAATTTCAACATAATTAAATACTAAATTACAGGAAATTAAAAGTAAATTTAAAACATCTAAACTACCGACTATGAGATTCCAACTATGTGCACTAGAGACTACGATAGTCACATGTCTCAACCTGTAATTAAAAATCATAAGAAAACACATGAATGACCAAAAAAGTCACCCAGCACACACCCTAAGAGAAAACATAGAAAACATGATCAAACTTTTAAAATCTCATTTTCACCCAATCCACTAAGTCTCAAAACATGGATCTTACTGACCAAAACCACAAATCTCAGCTTCAAAGTATTTTATTTTTTCTTTTAAAGTTACAAACACATGAGAAACCATCCGTATAGTAAAACCAAGCTTTACTGGCTGAAACCACCAAAACACGGGCCATACAGGCCAAAACCTCAACTACAGACCATATTGACCAAAATCATAAACACACTGAGTCATGATGCCTGATGTCAAGCAACTAACTTTGACCACAAGCAACCATTGAGATGCATTACACTGTCACGAACCCACCACCCTGCAAGAAGTGAATCTGTCCTGAAGTCCTCTCACCTGGAGAATCCTTATAGAGCCAACTCCACCTGGAAAGACAATCTTGTCACTCAGAACACTGCCAGCAATGAGGCACATGCACTACCCACCCTGGCCATTACCACAAGGTTTGTCCTCTCGACGTCCTCCACATGGTATCTAGATAATGGGAGTGTCATACATCCACACCTGATGATACCTCGAGCCTCAGTGCTCGATAACAACGAGAGTATCATACCTCCAAGTCCAGACGATACCTCAACCCGCGGACCTCAACCCCGACCTTGCGAACGACAGTCAAGGAGTATCATATCTTCGAGATCCGACAAACACTAGCCTACAGTATCTTAACCCCGACCTCAACCTATGTGGCGTTGCTGATCATCCAAGAATGTCGTCATATTCTCTAATCCAAGTAGCACAGTCCAACAGTATATTGATCCGCAAATAAGCCACGGAAATCTCTTTTCCAAAATGAGACTATATCTCTTTAAAATCCTTTTCAAAACCATTTTTATATCACTAGAAATCTCCACAAAAACGATACACTAGGTGTCCACAATAGACTACCACTGATGGCCTACAAAACACCATACTATAAACATATAAAATCTCTCGAGAAAATTCACCAGAAATCTTCTTTAAAACTGCTCAAGGGCCTGATTCGACACACCTAAATGGGACAGTCGACCGAACCTAAGCTCAAAACACCATAAGTGATAAACCGAAATCCACCCGATTGTCCAAAAATCCCTGATCCGATAGACCAAAATAGACCGATCGACCGAATCAGGTGCTCTATCAACACCCAAGGCCCAAATCGACATACCAAACGAATTCGATCGACCGGACTAGGAGTCAATGAGATATTTCTAAAGCAAAATCGACACACAGAACGAAAACGGTACATCGATTTCTACGTTTTCAGCAAAACGGCTCGAGCCTTAACCCATCACTTTGCCCAAATGGGAGTGAGGGACGGTCTCACCACAGTCACAAATACCACAAAAAACATAGGACATAGATGTATAAGTTTACTCTAAATCTACACAAAAATTACTACGATCTATTGACCATAACTCAAGATATAAAATCTAAAAGCCAAAGAGCTCAAAAACGAGTACAGTGCAAACCACACAATAAATTCGCCATAAATACACCATAAATTCTCATAAATCATTCCTAAGCATTAAATTCATGCAATTCTACTTATTTCTAACCGTTTTTACACAATTTCAATTAAAGCGGGAGGGATGCGCACCTGAGACGACTTCCGATGCAATCCACCACCCAACTCCGACCAACCTCGAGCTCTCTAGCGACTCTTGACCTCCAACCGTCCTCACGACTGTCTCGAGCTCGCCGCGCCTCTGAGAAGAAGTCCAAAGCTCCATTGGTTGACCCAACTCCGATGCTTCGCTCTCTCTCTCTCACTCACTCTCTGTTGCCGACGCACGGAAGTGGAAAAGGAAAAAGGGGAAAGCAAGGGAAGGAGGAAGAAAGGAGAAGGAAAGGTGGAGAGGTAAGGAAAGAGGAGGGGAAATGGTGCGCACGCGGAGGGAGAAGAGGAGTGGTGGGGAAGAAAAAGAAGGAAGTGGCGTGGCAGGGAAGCTCGGCCCGTCTCTCCTTAAATACGCATGGTTAGTGTTAACTACGTGCGTACACAACTGCCACTCAACATGCATGCGTAGCTACAGGTCACCCAATCACCAACCAGTACACAACACAGGACTCAGTTAACCTTCCTCACCCCTACACCGACACACACAGAGGGACAAAAGCACTGAATAAGTCAAACCACAAGGTCAAAGTACAAAACCACATAATTACTTAAATGGCCTTGTGTCGGTAACATCCTTCCACAATAAATTCATTAAAAATATATATTTACAATTAAATGAATTTCCAACTCTTACATCAGACTTGCTTCCAACCTTCAGAGGTATCAATCATCTCTAAACCATCAACGTAGTCCTACAACCCTCTTGGTTCCCTGAACGGCATAGAAAATATTTTTCCAAAACCTTTACAAAACTAATGCATTTCTTTGTAAATCCTTTTTGGAAAACGATTTTGAATACTATTTCAAAATCAACTAGCAATATCACATAAAACACCACACAAAATTCCACACGGAACACCTTAAAAACCCACAAAAGCACCGACTACAGTCTATTGGACTGCAAAACCATGCAATCCAACTGCATAGGGAACCTACGCCACCAACACACGCCCAGGTGCCAAAAACAAGGTAGAAAAGGAAAAAAATTGCCACCATCTGGCCACAAAATCTTATACACAATCCAAGAAATTGCATACAATACACTAAAGTGAAGATAATGAAATCCTCTACCATATGTAAAGGAAATCACAAGAATAAAGCTATCACCCTCTCACAATGAACAGTGTTCATTGTGAGCACACATTCACCAATAAATTACACACTAAGCATGATAATTCATTCATGAATGCTATAATTCAAATTTAAAGCTAAACTTAACAAACTACAACAATTATATATCTCTAATTCATTCAAGAGAGCCTCAACAGGTAACACATACATATATATACTTTAAGCTATCAAAATCCAACGTCAACCCAACAAGATGCTATTATTAAAAATCCATGTTTCAAGGTTCAATTCAACACCATAAAAATCCATGCTATATACCATTTTAAAAGTACAAAATTATCTTTCTATCACCTAGTTAAACATTGAAATTCAATATAAGAATTTCAAGATATCATTAAAACAACCCATGCATATTCCTCTGTGAACAACAAAACCAGGAAACCCAATCTCCATATAAATCATGATTTAAGTATGAAAATTCAACTAAAAATGCTATAAATCCTACTTACAGCAACATCATTCAAACATTAATATGATTGCATCTCTAATTGTAATAAAATTCATCAGTGGAGCGTGTACCTCAATCCAACACTCACAATCCACAAACCTTAAAGAAGCTTAACTACAATAGCGCCATCGACAACCCTCCTCATTAGAGCTCCAGATTCCAATGCTCTCACCTTCAAGTGAGCACAGCCAAACACCCAACACAAACCCAACGACCCGATACAGAGAAAAACACAAACCAATAAACACCCGTATGAAAAGAAAGAAGAGAAACATTCAACCACTATTTAAGCTCAACCCACCTTCCTTGTAGCAACCAAACCATCGCAAAGGAGGTCATCAGTAATTCCACCTCTCACTGAAGCTTCCTAAAGCACCAAAACATCAAGCAACACCGACAAGAAGCTCTCCTCCAAAAGCACTCTCTCTCTCTCTCTCAGGCTCACAGCTGTCCCCTTTTCTCTCTTGATCTTTCTCTCCCTCTCTCTTTTTCACTCCTCATCTTTCTCGACTTTTCTCCTTCATCTTGATTTTTCTCCTCTCCCTATCACAATCCCCTCTTTCTCTCTCTTGCCCTCTCTCTCTCTCTCTTGCGATCCTTCATTGTTTATATGAGTGTGTTTGCGTGTGTGTTGGTGCAAACCTCCTCGTATAACCACAACTTAAGTCACAAAACAAACATCAACCCACCACACGAACACTGCACTCATTAAACAACAAAGTAGCATTTCCATCAACCCTTACATGGGGTAGCGTAAGTCTCCACTCACATCTAGTGCCTCTAGCACAGCATACCAAACATGCACCACTTGTATAATTTCATGCAATCTACATGTGGGATGGAACCAAATAATCACTATAAGGTACATCTAAGATAGACCTTCTAATTATCATTAAAATTCAATAAGGTCAACATCATCAACCACCAATCATAATCAAGACCTCCACTCAATACATTCTCAAATCTATCACAATAACCAACCTAAAAACCGAATGGGATAACTCAATCCCAAAGTCACAACTCACAATATCCCACACTCTAGCCCATACAAACGTACGAGCAACCGAAGTTTGGAGAATGCGTTGAGAACCCGTGCCCCCAAGACACGTTGGGAACCTGCACTCAAAACACACGTCTCATATACACAACCTGAAAGTGCAAATAGAGATCACTGATGTTGCATCCTACCCCTTTTAAAAGAATTTTGCCTCCAAAATTACATCATAAGGGTACTAGATAAGAATGACATCCACACTCTCCCAAGTGGCCTCCAAAAACCTTAACGATGCCATAACACAAGCACAAACGGAATAACCTTGTTTTACCAAAACATACTCCTTCTAATTAAGAATCTAGACGACATCCTCGATGAAGGATAAATCTCCCTGAAACATTCCTAGTTGACCAAAAATCACCTGAGATGCATCTACTTGACACTTCCTTAGCATAACTCCCTTGCAACTTCTGAGGATCAACATAAATCTCAAACTAATTTTCGAAAGGTATTGTCGCCCCGAGTTTCAATGTGAATACCACGGCAACCATCTCGAAGTCCCGAGAATTCTTTAACTAATAAGAAGCATAGATCACAACATTGCTATGTTACAAAAGAACACAACCCAACTTAAATCCACAACCATCATTGCTTACAGAGAAACCACCACTTCTAAAAAGCAAAGTCATCACAGAAGTCGAAATCAATCAAGTCATCAACTCATTCACGCTCTCTTCACAATCTCAACTCCACACAAGTTCTTCTTCCTAGCCAATCCTACCTAGGATGTCACTATCTTAGAGATGTCTCTGTTAAATCCCCAATAATAGTTCACAAGGACCTAGAAGTAATAAACCTTAGGAACCACATGAGTCACATCAAATTGGTCATCTGATGGCCTCACCACAAAGAGATGGAAAGCTAACCTCTTTAGCTTAACCCCAATCTCCACCACAGAGAATCCTAAGAGAATAGGTGAAAGAAGGAACACCAAATCGAATAGCATTAAGCCATTCAAGCCACCATAAAAGCAGAAACTACTAAGACATCTGACTAGAAGCAAGCAAAACGATGGACTGTACCACTAAACAAACATCAACTTGCACCACCAATGTGCAACACTAATGCATAACACTAGCATGCAACACTTCTAGAATACTCTAACCTCATTTAGAGAATTTGGAACACACCATACCTCTAGGAGGCCTCAAACATCACCGAGATGTAGTCACAAGAGGATGAAACTCAAGTATCCTCTACACAAACCATAAACACAACCCAAAAAGCAAAAGATCACAAATAACAGCCATAAAGGATGACACCGAATACAGTCACCAACTGCACCTCTCCCTCCACAACAGCATCACCACACAGTCCAACTCAAGGAGTAGTGACCGAGAAGACACGTCCTCTGGTTGACTAACGTGGTGCATTTCCAACCTTCTTAGGAGAATCAAGATATTTCCTCTACAAAAATAAATCTAGGTCAGAATATCTATCCAAAATCCTTGATGTGTGGTTGAATTACTTCTTTCTATGTACATTAGCAAACCTGAGGTACAGACACAACACTCTCCTATGACCATATCTCAAGTTGATTATGAGAAGTTCCTACAGATGGAAGTCATGTAATCTTATGCTACTATTGCACATGCACTCAAGTACAAATGTCTTATTAGCTTCTAAGGACAATCTCCTAATCGTGATCTTTTTACTCGTCTTTATCAATTGATTGATATTAAGTCTATTGCCATTGTTGATAATCATTACTGTCATGCATCTGAAGAAGGGATTGTTGAAGCCTCTTCTCAACTCAATCTTGAAAAAATTCCTTATATACTTGATTTTCCAATCAATTTGTTATCCATTAGTGTTATCACCAAAATACTTTACTGTTGCGTGATTTTCTTCTTTTTTCATTATACCATTCAAGATTTACAGATACGAAAGAGGATTGATTTGGACTGTAAGTGTAGACATTGTGTTTACCTACTAGGTCGTGATGTGATACCTCGAGAGTTGACATCTCTGACTTCTACATCAAAGTCTTCTCTTTTGTGACAATACCATCTTGGTCACCCATCTCACCACAAACTCCAGCAAACGTTACCATGTATTACCGTTGAGTCCTTTAATTGTCAGTCATGTTTGTTAAGTATGTACCATTATACTACCTTTAGACATCCGTTTCGTACTAGTAGTCAAAGTTTGTTTAAGATAGGTCATTGTGGTATTTGAGATCTACTCGCGTTCTATCAGTAACTAGTTATAGATATTATGTTGTTTTCATCAATGATTATTCTCATATTTCTTGGGTCTATTTACTCAAAGATAGTCCATGTAGTTGATGTCAAAGTTTTTTGCTAAAATAATAAATCAATTTCCCATTGTTCCAAAAAAAAATTTCACAGATATTTGTAACACCTGTAAAATTCACTTTGTAATTATTTACATTTTATGAATTTTATTTCCTGAACAGGTGTTACTGTTCCGAGGCCCATTGTGTGGTTTGGTGCTTTTGGGCTTGGGCCTCGTGGGTTGGCTTCTTTTTGCGTGTTCCTGTGCGTGGTTTGGCTCTGTGCTTGT
>JAMKQA010000427.1:0-29194 GCA_024699735.1 Posidonia australis
AGAAGCAAGAAGGGAGAAAGAGAAGAGGATCCAACAGAGTGGATCAAGGATCTGCTGGTGGGAATGGTCCTCCCACCTCCTCTGTCGTTGCGGAGCTTTAGCGACGACATTGGGGAAGGAGAGCTTTTGGAGAGTTGCGGCGTGGCGATCCAGCGATCCAAGTGGCCTCGGGGAGCTTCCTCGCTTCTTCTGGAGGGGAATGGATGCTGTTGGTGCAAGGAGGGGAGTCGCTTGTCCCCGCCGTGGCCTCCTCCGGTGGGCGACGTCGCTGTGATGATCTAGAGCTCGAGACGCAGTTCCTGAAGCTCCAGAGGCCTCGCAGGACACGATGGAGGGTTCCCGAGATGACGGAGGTGCGCGGCACAGCGGGAGGCATGCGTTCCATCTCTAGAGGAGTCGTCTTCTCCAGTGACGTCGTCTCAGGGCGTGTTCTCCGGCGATCTTGTGCGGGCTGTTTGGAGGTGTCGGAGAGGCAATCCAAGGAGCAAGAGAGCTCCGAGGAGGCTAGAGGAGAAGGATAGGAGGCTTGGGGGCCAGGGACGTGCCATGGATTGCCCCCCCCCCTCCCCTACATCACCGAGAAACGGCGACAGTGAGCCCCGTGGACCAATTCCAACCAGAGGAAGGCTCTGGATGGCTCAGAATTTTCTAGAAAGAAGGAAGAGTGATCCAGGAAGCTAAAAAATAAACTAGGAGGGAACAGAAGGGGTGTACCTGGCTTGACGGAGCTCTGCAACTCACTGGAGTGCCTGGAATCTCCTTCTCTCCTATCTGCAAGCTTCCCTTTCTCTCTAGAATTCTTTAGCACTCTCCACTCTCTTCTCTCTCATGCCAAAAAAGGTTCTTCTCTAGATCCCCAAAAGTCTTCCAAAAACCTGCCTCTACCCCTCCTTTTATAGGTGGAGAACCCAGCGATCCAACCCATAACAAACCACTAACAGACCTAACAAACCACTAACTAACTACCTAACTAATCGAACAACTCCCTAATAGACCAATAGAAGCTCAACTGCTGCCCCCCTGTCCCCTTGATCGCCGACAAGGATCAACGGTGATCGAAGCTCAACAGCGGCACATCAATGGCCCTGGCTACTCTGGCTTGTGCTGGATCTGTGGAACTTGAGCTGGGGAAATGGTTGATGAAACTAGTAGGGCAGAGATGGGTTCAGTGGCTCGTTTGTGAGAGGAATAAGGTGAATGAATGGGTTCAATGGTTGAATCAGTAGAGAAGAAATAGGGTGTGGGATTTGTATTTTTTGGTAAAAAAAGTCAGTAAATGAAGAAGGAAAATAATGAATATAGAGAGGAAGAAATGAGGTGTTGGGTTGGAAGAGAAATAGAAGAACATGGGTTGAGTTGTTTATTGTGGGCTTCCATGGGCTTAATGGGCCTATGTGGACTTTGAATGGATTCAATTAGGGTTAGAGCTCAGCCACCACATCTCTATCCTGCAAAATTGGGAAATTGGGGTGTCTACATCCTCTATCTGAACCGTCAGCAACAACCTCTTGGTTGGCGTGTTCGCTTTTCAGATTATCGAACCATCACTACCAGCTTCTCGGATGATGTGTTCGGTTGTCCTCCCTCTGAACCATCACCGACTGCCTCTCGGTTGGTGTGTTTGCTTTTCAAATTTCAAAACCGTCACCTTCGGCTTCTCGGATGATGTCTTCAGTTGTCCTCCCGCTGAACCGTCACCGACAACCTCTCGATTGGCATGTTCGCTTTTTGGATTTCCAAACCATCACCGGCTGCTTCTCGGATGATGTGTTCGGTTGTCCTCCCTCTAGACTATCACCGACTGCCTCTCAGTTGACGTGTTTGCTTTTCGGATTTCCAAACCATCACTGCCAGCTTCTCGGATGATGTGTTCAGTTGTCCTCCCGCTGAACCGTCACCGACTACCTCTCAATTGGCATGTTTGCTTTTCGGATTTCCAAACCATCACCGCCTACCTCTCGGAAGATCTGTTCGGTTGTCCTCCCTCTGGACAGTCACCGACTACCTCTCGGTTGGCTTGTTCACTTTTCGGATTTTCGAACAATCACCACTTGCTTCTTGGAAGATGTGTTCGGTTGTCCACCCATTGGACCGTCACCGACTGCCTCTCGGTAGGTGTGTTCGCATTTCAGATTGCCGAACCACCACCGCCTGCTTCTTGGATGATGGGTTTGGTTGTCCTAAATATGAATCGTCACCGACTGCCTCTCGGTTGGCGTGTTTGCTTTTCGGATTTCCATACCATCACCGCCTGCTTCTCAAAAGATGTGTTCAGTTGTCCTCCCTCAAGACTGTCACCGACTACCTCTTGGTTCGCATCTTCACTTTTCGGATTTTCGAAGAATCACCGCTTGCTTCTTGGATGATGTGTTTGGTTGTCCACCCTCTGGACCGTCACCGACTGCCTCTCGGTGGGTGTGTTCGCATTTTAGATTTCTGAACCACCACCGCCTGCTTTTCGGATGATGTGTTTGGTAGTCCTAAATCTGAACCATCACCGACTACCTCTCGGTTGGTGTGTTCGCTTTTCGGATTTTCGAACCATCACCACCTACTTCACGGATGATGTGTTCTATTGTCATCCATCAAAACCGTCATCGACAGCCTCTCGGTTGGCATGTTGACTTTTCGGATTTCCAAACCATCATCGCCTGCTTCTCGGATGATGTGTTCGGTTGTCCTCCATCTAGACCGTCACCGACTACCTCTCAGTTGGCGTGTTCACTTTTTCGATTTCCGAACCATCATCGCCTGCTTCTTGGATGATGTGTTCTGTTGTCCTCCCACTGAACCGTCACTGACTGTCTCTCGGTTGGCGTGTTCGCTTTTCAGATTTCCGAACCATCACCGTCTGCTTATTGAATGATGTGTTCGGTTGACCTCCCTCTGGACCGTCATCGACTGCCTCTCGGTTGGCGAGTTCGCATTTCAGATTTCCGAACCATCACCGCCTACTTCTCGGACGATGTGCTTGGTTGTCCTCCATTTGAACCGTCATCGACAACCTCTTGTTTAGCATGTTCTCTTTTCATATTTCTTAACCATCAGCGCCTGCTTCTCGGATGATGTGTTCGGCAGTCCTCCCTCTCGACCGTCATTGACTGCCACTCGATAGGGATGTTCACTTTTCTGATTTCCGAACCATCACCGCCTACTTCTCGGATGATGTGTTTGGTTGTCCTCCCTCTGAATCGTCATCGACAGCCTCTCGGTTGGCGTGTTTGATATTTGGATTCCTGAGCCATCACCGCTTGCTTCTCGGATGATGTGTTCAGTTGTCCTCCCTCTGAGCCATCACCCTCTGCCTCTCGATTTGTTTTTTCGCTTTCGAATTTCCAAACCAACTCCAACTGCCACTCGGTTAGCGTGTTCACTTGTCATATTTCTGATCCATCATTGCCAGCTACTCGAATGATGTGTTCGGTTATCATCCCTCTAAATTGTCACCAACTATGTCTCGGTTGGCTAGTTCACTTTTCAGATTTCTCAACCGTCACTACCTACTTCTCGGATGATGTGTTCGGTTGTCCTCCCTCTGAACCGTCACCGAATGCGTCTCGATGGGCATGTTCGTTTTTCGGATTATCGAACCATCGTTTCCTGCTTCTCAGATGATGTGTTCGTTTATCCTCCATTGGTCCGTCATTGACTGCCTCTCGGTTGGCATTTTCGGGTTTCGAAATTCCAAACCATCGTCGCCTGCTTCTCGAATGATGTATTAGACTTTCCTTTATCTGAACTGTCAGCAACAACCTCTAGTTGGCGTGTTCACTTTTCAGAATTCCGAATAATCACTGCCTACTTCTTGGATACTATGTTCAGTTGTCCTCCCTCTGAATCATCACCAACAGCCTCTCGGTTGGCGTGTTAGCTTTTTGGATTCCTGAACCATCACTGTTTGCTTCTCGGATGATGTGTTCGGTTGTCCTCCATCTAAGCCGTGACCATCTTCCTCTCGGTTCGTGTTTTTTCTTTCTGGATTTCCAGACCACCGTCGCCTGCTACTCGGACGATGTGCTCGGTTGTCCTCCATCTGAACTGTCAGCGATAGCCTCCTGGTTGGCGTGTTCGCTTTTCGGATTTTCGAACCATCACTGCCAACTTCTTGGATGATGTGTTCGGTTGTCCTCCCTCTGAACCATCATAGACTACCTCTCGGTTGGCGTTTTCACTTTTCAAATTTCAAAACCACCACCACCTACTTCTCGGACTATGTGTTCGGTTGTCCTCCAGTTGAACCGTCACCGACTGCCTCTCAATTGGCGTGTTCACTTTTTGAATTTCCAAACCATCACCGCCTGCTTCTCGGATGATGTGTTCGGTTGTCTGTGCTCTGGACCATCACCGACTACCTCTCGGTTGGCGTGTTTGCTTTTTGGATTTCCAAAGCATCATAGCTTGCTTCTCGATTGATTTGTTTGGTAGTCCTGCCACTAGACCATCCCTACTACCTCTCGGTTGGCGTGTTTGCCTTTCGGATTTCCAAACCATCACTGCTTGCATCTCGGATGATGTGTTCAGTTGTCCTCCATCTGAACCGTCACCGACTATACATCTCGGTTCGCGTGTTCACTTTACAAATTTCCGAACCATCACCGCCTACTTGTCGGATGATTTGTTCGGTTGTCCTCCCTCTAGACTGTCACTGACTGCCTCTCGGTTGGGGTGTTCGCTTTTCGGATTTCCAAACCATCACCGCCAGCTTCTCAGATGATGTGTTCGGTTGTCCTCCTGCTAAACCGTCACCGACTTCCTCTCAATTGGCGTGTTTGCTTTTTGGATTCCCGAACCATCACCGCTTGCTTCTCAGATAAGTGATCGCTTGTCCTTCTTCTGAGTCGTCACCATCCGCTTCTCGGTTTGCGTTTTCACTTTTCGGAATTCCGAACCATCATCGACTGCCTTTCGGTTGGCGTGTTCGCTTGTCAGATTTCTGATCCATCACCGCCAGCTTCTCGAATGATGTGTTCGGTTATCATCCCATTGAATCGTCACCGACTACGTCTCGATTGACCGGTTCACTTTTCAGATTTCTGAACCATCACCACTTGCTTTTTGAATGATGTGTTCGGTTGTCCTCCCTCGGAATTGTCACTGATTGCCTCTCAGTGGGCGTGTTCGCTTTTCGGATTTCCAAACCATCGTTACTGCTTCTCGAATGATGTGTTCGTTTATCATCTGTTGGTCCATCACCGACTGCCTCTCGGTTGGCGTGTTCGCGTTTCAAATTTCCAAACCATCACCACCTGCTTCACGAATGATGTGTTCGACTGTCCTCCATCTGAACTGTCAGCGACATCCTCTTGGTTGGCGTGTTTGCTTTTCGGATTTTCGAACATTCACCGCCTACTTCTCGGATGCAGTGTTCAGTTGTCTGCGCTCTGAATCGTCACCGACAGCCTCTCGGTTGGTGTGTTTGCTTTCTGGATTCCAGAAGCATCACCGCTTGCTTCTTGGATGATATGTTCGGTTGTCCCTCATCAGAACCGTTAGTGATAGCCTCTAGGTTGGCATGTTCGCTTTTCAGATTTCCAAACCATCACTGCCAGCTTCTCGGATGATGTGTTCGGTTGTCCTCCTTCTAAACCATCACTGACTGCCTCTCGATTGGCATTTTTGCTTTTCGGATTTCAAACCGTCACTACCTGCTTCTCGGATGATGTGTTCGGTTGTCCTCCCGCTGAACTGTCACCGACCGCCTCTCGGTTGGCGTGTTTTCTTTTCGGATTTCCAAACCATCACCGATTGCTTTTCGGATGATGTGTTCGGTTGTCCTTCCTCTGGACCATCACCGACTGCCTCTCAGTTGGTGTGTTAGGTTTTTGGATTTCCAAACCATCACCACCTACTTCTCGGATGTTGTGTTCGGTTGTCCTCCATCTGAATCGTCACTGACTGCCCCTCGGTTGGCATGTTCGCTTTTCGGATTCACGAACCATCACCGCTTGCTTCTTGGATGATGTGTTCTGTTGTCCTCCCTCTGAACCGTCAATGACTACCTCTCGGTTGGCGTGTTCGGGTTTCAAATTTCAAAACCATCACCGCCTGCTTAACGAATGATGTGTTCGGCTGTCCTCCATCTGAACTTTCGGCGACAGCCTCATAGTTGGCGTGTTTGTTTTTCAGATTTCCAAACCATCACCGCCTGCTTCTTGGATGATGTGTTTGATTGTCCTCCCTCTGGACCATCACCGACTGTCGCTTGGTTGGCATGTTTGCTTTTCGGATTTCCAAACCATCACGACTTGCTTCTCAGTTGATGTGTTCGGTTGTCCATCCTATGGACCGTCCCCAACTACCTCTCGGTTGGCGTGTTTGTCTTTCGGATTTCCTAACCATCACCTCCTGCATCTCGGATGATGTGTTCGGTTGTTCTCCCTCTGAATCGTCACCGACAATACCTCTCAGTTCGCGTATTCACTTTTCAAATTTCTGAACCATCACCACCTGCTTGTCGGATGATGTGTTCGGTTGTCCTCCCCTTGAATCGTCACCGACTGCATCTCGGTTGGCGTGTTCGCTTTTCGAATTCCCAAACCATGACCTCCTGCTTCTCGGATGAAGTGTTCTGTTGTCCTCCCTTCAAACCATCACTGATTGCCTCTCAGATGGTGTGTTCGCTTTTCGGATTTCCGAGTCATCACCGCTTGCTTTTCGGATGATGTGTTCTGTTGTCCTCCCACTAAACTGTCACCGACGGTCTCTCGGTTGGATTTTTCGCTTTTCAAATTTTCGAACCATCACCGCCTGCTTCTCGGATGATGTGTTCGGTTGACCTTCCACTGGATCGTCACCGGCTGCCTCTCAGTTGGCATGTCCGCTTTTCAGATTTCCAAACCATCACCGCCTGCTTCTCGGATGATGTGTTCGGTTGTCCACCCTCTGGACCGTCACCGACTGCTTCTTGGTAGGTGTGTTCGTATTTCAAATTTCTGAACCATCACCACCCGTTTGTCGGATGATGTGTTCGGTTGTCCTCCCTCTTTATCGTCATCGACTGCCTCTCGGTTGCGTGTTCGCTTTTCAGATTTCCTAGCCGTCACCGCTTCCTTCTCGAATGATGTGTTTTGTGGTCCTCCCACTGAACCGTCACCAACTGTCTCTCTGTTGGCGTGTTCGCTTTTCAGATTTCTAAACCATCATCGCCTACTTATCGGATGATGTGTTCGGTTGACCTCCCTCTCGAACGTCATCCACTGCCTCTTGATTGACGTGTTCGCATTTCGGATTTCCAAACCATCACCGCCTTTTTCTCAGACGATGTGCTTGGTTGTCCACCTTCTGAACCGTCACCGACGTCCTCGCGGTTGGCATGTTCGCTTTTCGGATTTCCAAACCATCACCGCTCGCCTCCCGGATGATGTGTTCGGTAGTCCTCCCGTTGAATCGTCACCGACAGCCTCTTGGTTCACGTGTTCGCTTTTAGGATTCCCGAACCATCACCGCTTGCTTCTCGGATAATGTGTTCGGTTGTCCTTCCTTGGAGCCATCATCATTTGCCTCTTGGTTTGAGTTTTCACTTTTTGGATTTTCGAACCGTTGCCAACTGCCTCTTTGTTGGCGTGTTCGCTTGTCAAATATCTGATCCATCACCGCCAACTTCTCGAATAATGTGTTCGCCTGTCCTCTATCTGAACTGTCAGCGACAGCCTCTTGGTTGGTGTGTTTGCTTTTCGGATTTCCGAACAATCACCGCTTGCTTCTCTGATGCTGTGTTCAGTTGTCCTCCCTTTGAATCGTCACCGACAGCCTCTCGATTGGCATGTTCACTGTTTAGATTCCCTAACCATCACTGCTTGCTTCTCGGATGATGTGTTCGGTTCTCCTCCCTCTAAGCTGTCACCATCTACCTCTTAGTTGGCGTTTTTGCATTTCGTATTTCCGAACCATCACCGCTTGCTTATCGGATGATGTGTTTGGTTGTCCTCTCGCTAAACCGTCACTGACTGCCACTCAGTTGGCGTGTTCGCTTTTCGGATTTCCAAACCATCACCGCTTGCTTCTTGGATGATGTGTTCGGTTGTCCTTCCTCTAGACCATCACCGACTGCTGCTCGGTTGGCGTGTTCGCTTTTCGGATTTCCAAACCATTACGGCTTGCTTCTCGGTTGATGTGTTTACTTGTGCTTCCTTTGGACCGTCCCCAACTGCCTCTCGGTCTAGAGGGAGGACACGCCAGCCGAGAGGTAGTCGGTGACGGTCTAGAGGGAGGACAACCGAACACATCATCCGATAAGCAGGCGATGATGGTTTAGAAATCTGAAAAGCGAACACGCCAACAGAGAGACAGTTGGTGACGGTCCCGAAGGAGGACAGGCGAACACATCATCCGAGAAGCAGGTGGTGATGGCTCAGAAATCCGAGAAGCGAACACTCCAACTGAGAGGCAATCGGTGATGGTTCCAAGTAGGAAAACCAAACACATCATCAGAGAAGCAGGCGGCGATGGTTCGGAGATCCAAAAAGTGGACACTCCAACTGAGAGGCAGTCGGTGACAGTCTAGAGGGAGGACAACCAAACACATCATCCAAGAAGCATGGGGTGATGGCTCAGAAGGAGGTCAACCAAACACATCATCCGAGAAGCAGGCGGTGATGGTTCGGAGATCCGAAGAGCAGACACGACAACCGAGCGGCAATCAGTGACGGTCCAGAGGGAGGAGAACTGAGCACATCATCCAAGAAGCAGGCGATGTTGGTCCGGAAATCCGAAAAGCGAATACGTAAACCGAGAGGCAGCCGGTGATGGCCTAGAGAGAGGACAAGCAAACACATCATCCTAGAAGTAGGCGGTGATGGTTCGAAGATCCGAAGAGCAGACATGCCATCCGTGAGGCAGTCGGTCACGGTGCAAAGAGAGGACAACCAAACACATCATTCGAGAAGCAGGCGGTGATGGCCGGAAATCCGAAAAGTGGACATGCCAACCGAGAGGCAGCCGGTGATGGCCCAGAGGGAGGACAAGCAAACACATCATCCAAGAAGCAGGCGGTGAAGGTTCGGAAATCCAAAAAGTAGACACGTCAACCGAGAGACAGTCGGTGATGGTCTAGAGGGAGGACAACCTAACGCATCTTTGGCGAAGCTGGTGGTGATGGTTTGGGGATCTGAAGAGCAGACACACCAACCGAGAGGCCATCGGTGACGATCCAGAGGGAGGACAACTGAACACATCATCTGAGAAGCAGGCGGTCATGGTTCGGAAATCCAAAAAGTGGACACACCAACTGAGAGGCAGTCGATGGCAGTGCAAAGGGTGGACAACCAATTGCTTCATCCGAGAAGAAGGTGGTGATGTTTCGGAAATCCGAAAAGTGGACACGCCAACCGAGAGGTAGCCGATGACAATAGAAAGGGAGGACAATCGATTTCATCATTTGAGAAGTAGGCAGTGATCTTTTGGAAATCAGAAAAGTGGACACGCTTGCCGGGAGGTAGTCGGTGACGATCCCGAGGGAGGACAATTTAATGCATCATCCGTGAAGCAGGCAATGATGGTTCAGAAATCTGAAAAGCGGACACGCCAACCGAGAGGTTGTCGGTGACAATGCAGAAGGGGGACAACCAAACACATCATCCGAGAAGCAGGCGGTGACGGTTCGAAGATCCAAAATGCGGACACACTAACCGAGCGACAGTCGGTGTGGGTCTAGAGGGAGGTCAACCATGCACATCATCCAAGAAGCAGGAGGGGATGGTCCAGAAATCCGAAAAGCGAACACGCCAACCGAGAGCCAGCTGGTGACGGCCCATAGGGTAGACAAGCAAACACATCATCCAAGCAGCTGGCGATGATGGTTTGGAGATCTGAAAAGCGGACACGCCAATTGAGCGGCAGTCAGTGAAAATCAAGAGGGAATACAACCGAACACATCATTCAATATGTAGGCGGTGATGGTTCGGAAATCCGAAATGTAGACACGTCAACCAAGTGTAGTCGGTGATGGTCCAGAGGGAGGACAACCGAACGCATCATCCGAGAAGTAGGCTATTATTGTTCGAAAATCCAAAAAGCGAACACGCCAACCGAGAGGCAGCCAGTGGCAGTCTAGAGGGAGGATAACCGATTACATCATCCGAGAAGTAGGCGACGATGTTTCAGAAATCCGAAAAGCGGACAAGCCAACCGAGAGGCTGTAAGTGATGGTCTAGAGGGTGGACAACGAAATACATCATCCGAGAGGCAGGCGGTGACGGTCCGGATATCTGAAAGGCAGACACGCGAACTGAGATGCAGTCGGTGATGGTGCAGAGGGAGGACAACCGAACACATCATCCGAGAAGCAGGCAGTGTAGTTTCGAAGATCGGAGTAGCGAACATGCCAACCGAGAGGCAGTCGGTGATGGTTCCGAGGGAGGACAGCCAAACACATCATCCGAATAGCTGGCAGTGATGGTTCGGAATTCGAAAAAGCAGACATGCCAACCGAGAGGCAGTCGGTGACAGTCCAGAGGGAGGACAATCAAACACATCATCCGAGAAGTAGGCAGTGATGGTTCGGAAATCCGAGTAGCGAACACACGAATGGAGAGGCAGTCAGTGACGGTTCTAAGGGAGGACAACCAAACACTTCATTTAAGAAGCAGGCGGTGATGGTTCGGAGATCCAAACAGCAGACACGCCAACAGAGAGGCAGTCGGTGACGGTCCAGAGGGAGGACATTGAAACACATCATCCGAGTGGTAGTTGTGACAATTAGAAAATCCGAAAGGTGGACACATGAACCGAGGTGCAGTCGGTGAGGGTCCAAAGGGAGAACAACCGAACACATCATCTGAGAAGCAGGCGGTGTAGTTTCGAAAATCTGAGTCGCAAACACGCCAACTGAGAGGCAGTCGATGACGGTTCCGAGGGAGGACAACCAATCATATCATCCAAGAAGCTGGCGGTGATGGTTCAAAAATCAGAAAAGCGGACACGCCAACCGAGAGGCAGTCTGAGACGGTCTAGAGGGAGGACAACCGAACACATCATCCGAGATGTAGGCGGTGATGGTTTGGAAATCTGAAAGGCGGACACGCAGACCGAGAAACAGTCGGTGACGATCAGCAGGAGGACAACTGAGCACATCATCCGAGAAGCAGGCAGTGTAGTTTCGATAATCCGAGTAGCGAACATTCCAACCGAGAGGCAGTCGGTGATGGTTCTGAGGGAGAACAACCAAACACATCCTCCGAATAGCTGGCGGTGATGGTTCGGAATTCCAAAAAGCAGACACGCCAACCGAGAGGCAGTCGGTGACGGTCTAGAGGGAGGACAATCAAACACATCATCCGAGAAGCAGGCAGTGATGGTTCGGAAATCCGAAAGGTGGACACGCGAACAGAGATGCTGTCGGTGACGGTCCAGAGGGAGGACTACCGAACACATCATCCGAGAAGCAGGCGGTGATGTTTCAAAATTCTGAGTAGCGAACGCCAACCGAGAGGCAGTCGGTGAATGTTTCGCGGGAGGACTACCAAACACATCATCGAAGAAGTCGGCAGTGATGGTTCGGAAATGCAAAAAGCAGACATGCCAACCGAGAGGCAGCCAGTGGCAGTCCAGAGGGAGGACAATCGATTACATCATCTGAGAAGTTGGCGGTGTTGTTTTGGAAATCCGAAAAGTGGACAAGCCAACTGAGAGGTAGTCAATGATGGTCCAGAGTGTGGACTAGAAAACACATCATCCGAGAGGCAGGCGGTGACGATTCGGATATCCGAATGGTGGACACGTGAACCGGGATGCAGTCGGTGACGGTCCAAAGGGAGGACAACCAAATACATCATCCGAGAAGCAGGCGGTGTAGTTTCGAAAATCCGAGTAGCGAACCTGCCAACCGAGAGGTAGTAGGTGACAGTTCCGAGGGAGGACAACCAAACACATCATCCAAGATACTAGCGGTGATTGTTCGATAATTTAAAAAGCGGACACAGCAACTATGAGGTAGTTGGTGGTGGTCCAGAGGGAGGACAACCGAACACATCATTCGAGAAGCAGGCGTTGATGGTTCGGAAACTAGAAAGGCGAACACGCCAGTCGAGAGGCCGTCGGTGATGGTTCAGAGGGAGGACAACCGAACGCATCACCTGAGAAATAGGCAGTGATGGTTCGAAAATCTAAAATGCAGACACGCCATCCGAGAGGTAGTCGGTGACAGTCCTGAAGGAGGACAACCGAACACATCATTCAAGAAGCAGGTGGTGTAAGTTCAGAAATCCGAAAAGAGAACACGCCAATCGAGAGGGTGTCGGTGACGGTACTGAGGGAGGGCAACCGAAAAGCAGACACGTCAACCGAGAGGCAGTCGGTGACGGTCTAGAGGGAGGACAACCAAACACATCATCCGAGAAGCTGGTGGTTCGAATATCCGAAGAGCGAACACGCCAACCAAGTGGAAGTCGATGATAGTCCATAGGGAGGACAACTGAACATATCATCCGAGAAGCAAGCGGTGATATTTCGGAATTCCAAAAAGTGAACACATCATCTAGAGGCAGTCGGTGACGGTCCAGATGGAGGACAATGGATCACATCATCTGAGAAGCTAGTGGTGATTGTTCAGAAATCTGAAAAGCGAACACACTAACCAAAAGGCTGTCAGTGACTGTCCATGGGGTGGGCATCCGAAAATGTCATTGGACAAGTCGACGGTGATGGTTAGGAAATCCGAATAGTGGACACGTCAACCGAGAGGCAGCTAGTGACGGCTCGTAGGGAGGACAAGCAAACTCATCATCTGAGAAGCAGGTGGTGATGGTTCGGAGATCCGAAAAGCGGAAACGGCAACCGAGAGGCAGTCAGTGACGGTCTAGAAGGAGGACAACCGAACACATCATTCGAGATGTAGGTGGTGATGGTTGGAAAATCCGAAAAGCGGACACACCAATCGAGAGGCAGTCGGTGATGGTCCAGAGTGAGGACAACCGAACGCATCATCCGAGAAGCTGGCAGTGATGGTTTGGAGATCCAAAAAGTGAACACGCCAACCGAGAGGCAACCAGTGATGGCCCAAACTGAGGATGACGAAACACATCATTTGATAGGTAGGCGGTGATGGTTCGGAAATCCAAAAGGCAGACACACGAACCAAGAGGCAAGCAGAGATGGTTCGGAGATTTAAAAAGATGACACGCCAACCGAGAGGCAGTCCGTGACGGTTCGGAAATCCAAAAGGTGGACATGCGAACCGAGAGGCGGTCGGTCACGGTCCAGATGGAGCACAACCGAACACATCATCCGAGAAGCAGGCAGTGAAGGTTCGAAAATCCGAGTAGCGAACACGCCAACCGAGAGGCAGTCAGTGACAGTTCCAATGGAGGACAACCAAACACATCATCCGAGAAACAGGCGGTGACGGTTCAGAAATCCAAAAAGCGGACACGCCAACCGTGAAACAGTCGAGAGGGTGGACAAGCAATTACATCACTTGAGAAGCAAGCGGTGACGTTTCGGAAATCCAAAAAGCGGACTTGCCAACCGAGAGGCAGTCGATGACGGTCTAGAGGGAGGACAACAGAACACAACATCCGAGAAGCAGGTGTTGATGGTTCGAAAATTAGAAAAGCAAACATGCCAATCGAGAGGCCGTCGGTGACAGTTTAGTGGGAGGACAACCGAACACATCATCCGAGAAGCAGGCAGTGATTGTTCGGAGATCCGAAGAGTGGACACGCCACCCGAGAAGTAGTCGGTGATGGTCCAGGGGGAGGACAACCGTACGCATCATCCGCGAAGCACGCGGTGATGGTCCATAAATTCAAAAAGCGAACATGCCAACTGAGAGGCAGTCGGTGATGGTCCAGAAGGAGGACAACTGAACACATCATTTGAGAAGTAGGTGGTGATGGTTCAAAAATTCAAGAAGCACACACGCCAATCGAGAGGGAGTCAGTGACAGTTCCGAGGGAGGACAACCAAACATATCATCCGAGAAGCAGGCGGTGATGGTTAGGAAATCCAAAAAGTGGACACGTTAACCGAGAGGCCGTCGGTGACAGTGCATAGGATGGACAATCGAACACATCATCCGAGAAGAAGGCGGTAATGTTTCAGAAATTCGAAAAGTGGACACGTCAACCGAGAGGCAGCCAGTGGCAGTCTAGAGGGAGGACAACCGATTACATCATCCGAGAAGTAGGCGACGATGTTTCAGAAATCCGAAAAGCGGACAAGCCAACCGAGAGGCAGTCAGTGATGGTCTAGAGGGTGGACAACGAAACACATCATCCGAGATGCAGGCGATGACGGTTTGGATATCTGAAAGGCGGACACGCGAACTGAGATGCAGTCGATGACGGTGCAGAGGGAGGACAACCGAACACATCATCCGAGAAGTAGGCGGTGTAGTTTCGAAAATCCGAGTAGCGAACATGCCAACCAAGAGGTAGTCGGTGACGGTTCCGAGGGAGGACAACAAAACACATCATCTGAGATGCAGGAGGTGATGGTTTGAAAATTTAAAAAGTGGACATGGCGACCAAGTGGCAGTCGGTGATGGTCCAGAGGGAGGACATCCGAACGCATCATCCGAGAAGTAGGCGGTGATGGTTTGAAAATACGAAAGGTGGACACGTCAATCGATATGCAGTCGGTGATGGTCTAGAGGGTGGACAATCGAACACATCATCCGAGAAGCAGGCGGTGTAGTTTCGAAAATCCGAGTAGCGAACACGCCAACCGAGAGGTAGTCGGTGATGGTTCCGAGGGAGGACAACCAAACACATCATCCGAGAAGCAGGCGGTGATGGTTCGAAAATCCAAAAAGCGGACACGCCAACCGAGAGGCAGTCGATGACGGTCCAAGGGAAGACAACCAGACACATCATCTATGAAGCAAGCGATGATGGTTCGGAGATCCAAAAAGCGGACACGCCAACCGAGATGCAGTCGATGACGGTCCAGATGGAGGACAACGAAACTCATCATCCGAGAGGCAGGCGGTGATGATTTGGAAATCCAAAAGGCAGACACACGAACCGAGATGCAGTCAATGACGACCCTAAGGGAGGACAATCGAACGCATCATCCGAAAAGCAGGTAGTGATGGTTCAGAGATCCGAATAACGGACATGCTAATCGAGAGGCAGTCGATAACATTCATGAGGGAGGACAACTGGACACATCGTCCGAGAAGCTGGCGGTGATGGTTCGGAGAACCGAGGAGCGGACTCCCCAACCTAAAGGCAGTCGGTGATGGTCGTGAGGGAGGACAATGGAACACATCATCCAAGAAGCTGGCTGAGATGGTTCGGAAATCCCAAAAGCGAACACGCCAGCCGAAAGACTGTCGGTGACTGTCTTGGGGGTGAGCAGCCAAAAATGTCATCGGAGAAGCCGACTGTGACGGTTCGGAAATCCAAAAAGCGGGCACGCAAACCGAGAGGCAACCGGTGATGGCCCTAAGGGAGGACAAGCAAACACATCATTCGAGAAGCTTGTGGTGATGACTAGGAGATCCAAAAAGCACACACGCCCTTCGAAAGGTAGGCGATGGCAGTCTAGAGGGAGGATAACTGATTACATCATCCGAGAAGCAAACGGTGATGTTTTGGAAATCCGAAAAGCGGACATGCCAACCGAGAGGCAGTCGATGATGGTCTACAGGGAGGACAACCAAACACATCATCCAAGAAGCAAGAGATGATGGTTCAGAGATCCATAAAGCAGACACACCAACCGAGAGGCAGTCGGTGACGGTCCAAAGGGAGAACAACCGAACACATCATCCAAGATGCAGGCAGTGATGGTTTGGAGATCCAAGGAGCAGACACGCCAACAAAAGGGTAGTCGGTGATGGTCCAGATGGCGGACAACACAACACATCATCCGAGAAGCTAGCAGTGGTGGTTCGGAAATCCGTAAAGTGAACACACTAATGGAAAGGCTGTTGGTGACTGTGCTGGGGTGGACAACGGAACATGTCATCGGAGAAGCCAGCGGTGATGGTTCGGAAATCCCAAAAGCGGCACGCCAGTAGAGAGGCAGCCGATGGTATTCTAGAGGGAGGACACCAGATTTCTTCATCCAAGAAGCAGGCGATGATGTTTCGGAAATCAGAAAAGTGGAGAAGCCAACCGAGAGGCAGCTAGTGATGGCCTTGAGGGAGGACAACCAAACACATCATTCGAGAAGCTGGCGGTGACGGCTAGGAGATCCAAAAAGTGGACACGCCCATCAAGAGGTAGGCAGTGGCAGTCTAGAGGGATGACAACCGATTACATCATCCAAGAAACAGGCGGTGATGTTTCCAAATTCCAAAAGCGGACACGCCAATCGAGAGGTAGTCGGTGACGGTCCAGAAGGAGGACAACCAAACACATCATCCAAGAAGCAGGCGGTGATGGTTTGGAGATCCAAAAAGCAGACACACCAACCGAGAGGCAGTCAGTGACGGTCCAAAGGAAGAACAACCGAACACATTATCCGAGAAGCAGGCACTGATGGTTCAGAGATCCAAGGAGGGACACGTCAACAGAGAGGCAGTTGGTGACGGTCCAGAGGGTGGACAACGAAACACATCATCCGAGAAGCTGGCGGTGATGGTTCGGAAATCTGAAAAGTGAACACACCAACGGAAAGGCTATCAGTGACTATGCTGGGGGTGGACAACCGAACACGTCATCGGAGAAGCCGGAGGTGATGGATTGGAAATCCCAAAAGCAGACACGCCAACCGAGTGGCTGTCGGTGATGGTTCCAAAGGGAGGACAACCGATTACATCATTAGAGAAGTAAGCGGTGATGTTTTGGAAGTCCGAAATGCAGACACGCCAACCGAGAGATAGCCAGTGGCAATCCTGAGGGAGGACAACCGATTACATCATCCGAGAAGTCTGCGGTGATGTTTTGAAAATTCGAAAAGTGGTCAAGCCAACCAAGAGGCAGTCGGTGACGGTTCCGAGGGAGGACAACCTAACACATCATCCAAGAAGCAGTCGGTGATGGTTCTGAAATCCAAAATGCGGACACGCCAACTGAGATGCAGTCGGTGACGTTCCAGAGGGAGGACAATGAAACACATCATTCGAGAGGCAGGTGGTGACGATTCGGAAATCCGAAAGGAAGACACGCTAACCGAGATGCAGTTGGTGACGGTCCTAAGGACGGACAATCGAACACATCATCCGAGAAGCAGGCGGTTTAGTTTCGGAAATCCAAGTAGCGAACATGCCAACCGAGAGGCAGTCGGTGATGGTTCAGAGGGAGGACAACCAAACATATCGTCCAAGATGCAGTCGATGATGGTCTAGAGGATGGACAAACAAACACATCATCCGTGAAGCAAACACGCCAACTGCGAGGCAGTCAGAGACGGTTCAGAGGGAGGACAACCAAACACATCATCTGAGAAACAAGCGGTGAAGGTTTGGAAGTCGAAAAAGCCAACACGCCAATCGAGAGCTAGTCAGTGATGGTCCAAAGGGAGGACAATCAAGCACATCATCCAAGAAGCAAGCGGTGATGGTTTGGAAGTCCGAAAGACGGACACGCGAACTGAGATGCAGTCGGTGATGGTCCAAAGGGAGGACAACTGAACACAACATCTGAGAAGCTGGGGTGAAGTTTCGAAAATTCGAGTAGCGAACACACAAACCGAGTGGCAGTCGGTGACGGTTCCGAGGGAGGACAACCAGACACGTCATCCAAGAAGTAGGCGGTGATGGTTCAGAAGTCCGAATAGCAAATAGCCAACCGAGAGGCTATCGGTGACGGTGCTGAGGGAGGACAACAGAACACATCATCTGAGAAGCAGGCGGTGATGGTTCGAAATTCGAAAAAGCAGACACGCCAACTGAGAGGCAGTCGATGACGGGCAAAGGGAGGACAACCAAACACATTATCTGTGAAGCAGGCGGTGATGGTTCGAAGATCCAAAAAGAGAACACGCCAACCGAGAGGTAGTTGGTGACGTTCTCAAGGGAGGACAACGAAACACATCTTCAAGAGGTAGGCGGTGACGATTCAGAAATCCGAATGGTAGACACGGAAACCAAGATGCAGTCGGTGACGGTCCAAAGGGAGGACAATCGAACACATCATCCGAGAAGTAGGCGGTGTAGTTTCAAATATCTGAGTAGCGAACATGCGAACCGAGAGGTAGTCGATGATGGTTCTGAGGGAGGACAACCAAACACATCATCCAAGAAGCAGTCGGTGATTGTTCGGAAATCAAAAAAGCAGACACGCCAACCGAGAGGCTGTCAGTGACGGTTCCGTACAAGGACAACCAACCACGTCATCCAAGACACAGGCGGTGATGGTTCGGATCTCTTAAAAGAGAACACGCCAACCGAACGGCAGTCGGAGACGGACCAGTGGGAGGACAACCAAAGACATCATCCGAGAAGCAGGTGGTGATGGTTCGGAAATCCAAAAGGCCGACTTGCGAACTGAAAGGCAGTCGATGACGGTTCAAAGGTTGGACAACCAAACACGTCATCAAAGAAGTAGGCGGTGATGGTTTGGAAATCGAAAAAGCGGACACACCAACCGAGAGGCAGTCGGTGATGGTCCAAAGGGAGGACAATCGAGCACATCATCCAAGATGCTGGCAGTGATGGTTTGGAAGTCCGAAAGGAGCACACGCGAACTAAGTTGCAGTCAGTGACGGTCTAGAGGGAGGACAACTGAACACAACATCCGAGAAGCTGGAGGTGAAGTTTCAAAAATTCGAGTAGCGAACACGCCAACCGAGAGGCAGTCGATGACGGTTCCGAGGGAGGACAACTAGACATGTCATCCAAGAAGCAGGCGGTGATGGTTCGGAAGTCTTAATAGCAAACACGCCAACTGAGAGGCTGTCAATGACGGTCCAGAGGGCGGACAACTGATTACATCATCTGAGAAGCAGGTGGTGATGTTTCGGAAATCCAAATAGTGGACATGCCAACCGAGAGGTAGTCGGTGACAGTCCAAAGGGAGGAAAACCAAACACATCATCCGAGAAGCAGGCGTTGATGGTTCGGAAACTAGAATAGTGAACACGCCAACCTAGAGGCTGTTAGTGACTGTTCAAGGGGAGGACAAACGAACGCATCATCTGAGAAGCAGGCGGTGATGGTTTGGAGATCCGAAGAGCGGACACAGTAGTCAAGAGGTAGTCGGTGATGGTCCAGGGGGAGGACATCCGAACGCATCATACGAGAAACAGGCAGTGATCGTTTGTAAAGCCGAAAGGCGGACACGCGAATCGAGATGTAGGAAGTGATGTTTCGAAAATCTGAGTAACGAACACGCCAACCGAGAGGCAGTTGGTGACAGTTCCGAGGGAGGACATCCAAACACATCATCCGAGAAGCAGTCTGTGATGGTTCGAAAATCCAAAAAGCGGACATGCCAACCGAGAGGCAGTCGGTGATGGTTCCGAGCGAGGACAACCAACCACGTCATCCAAGAAGCAGGCGGTGATGGTTCGGATATCCTAAAAGCGGACACGCCAACCGAGAGGCAGTGAGTGACGATTCCGAACGAGGACAACCAACCACGTCATCCAAGAAGCAGGCGGTGATGGTTCGGAAATCCGAAAGGCCGACAAGCGAACCAAGATGTAGTCGGCGACGGTCCAAAGGGTGGACAGACAAACACATCATCCTAGAAGCGAACATGCCAACCGAGAGGCAGTCGGTGACGGTTCAAAGGTTGGACAACCAAACACGTCATCTGAGAAGCTGGCAATGATGGTTTAGAAATCGAAAAAGTGGACACGCCAACCGAGAGGCAGTCGATGACGGTACAAAATGAGGACAATTGAACACATCATCCAAGAAGCAGGCGATGATGGTTTGGAAGTCTGAAAGGCGGACACGCGAACTTAGTTACAGTCAATGACGGTCCAAAGGGAGGACAACTGAACACATCATCCGAGAAATTGGAGGTGAAGTTTCGAAAATCCGAGTTGCGAACACGCCAACCGAGAGGTTGTCGGTGACGGTGCTGAGGGAGGACAACTGAACACATCATCCGAGAAGCTGGCAGTGATGGTTTGGAAATGCAAAAAGCGGACATACCAACCAAGAGGCAGCCAGTGGCAGTCCAGAGGCAAGACAACCGATTACATCATTCGAGAGGCAGGTCGTGATGTTTTGGAAATCCGAAAAGAGGACACGTTAATCGAGAGGCAGTCGATGATGGTCTAGAGGGAGGACAACGAAACACATCATCCGAGAAGTAGGCGTTGAAGGTTCGGAAACTAGAATAGTGAACACGCCAACCGAGATGTCGTCAGTGATTGTTCAGAGGGAGGACAAACGAACGCATCATCTGAGAAGCAGGCGGTGATGGTTCGGTGATCCGAAGAGCGGACACACCAGTCGAGAGGTAGTCGGTGATGGTACAGGGGGAGGACATCCGATCGCATCATCCGAGAAACAGGCGGTGATGGTTTAGAAATCCAAAAAGCAGACACACCAACCGAAAGATAGTCGGTGATAGTTCTGAGGGAGGACAACCAAACACATCATTCGATAAGCAGTCGGTGATAGTTCTGAGGGAGGACAACCAAACACATCATTCGATAAGCAGTCGGTGATGGTCCAGAAATCCAAAAAGTAGACACGTAAACCGAGAGGCAGTCAATGACGGTCCAGAGGGAGGACAACAGAACACATCATCTGAGAAGCAGGTGGTGATCGTTCGGAAATTCGAAAGGCGGACACGCGAACCGAGATGCAGTCGGTGTCGGTCTAGAGGGAGGACAACCAAACATATCATCCAAGATGCAGTCGGTGACGGTCCAAAGGGTGGACAAACAAACACATCATCCGAGAAGCGAGCAAGCCAACCGAGAGGCAGTCAATGACGATTCCAAGGTTGGACAACCAAACACATCATCTGAGAAGTAGGTGGTGATGGTTTGGAAATTGAAAAAGCGAACACGCCAACCTTGAGGCAGTCGGTGACAGTTCCATGGGAGGACAACCAAACAAATCATTCGATAAGTAGTCCGTGATGGTCCGGAAATCCAAAAAGTAGACACGTCAACCGAGAGGCAGTCAGTGACGGTCTAGAGGGAGGACAACCGAACACATCATCCGAGAAGTAGGTGGTGATGGTTCGGAAATCCGAAAGGCGGACACGCGAACCGAGATGCAGTCGGTGACGGTCCAGAGGGAGGACAACCAAACATATCATCCAAGTTTCAGTCGGTGACGGTCCAGAGGGTGGACAAACAAATACGTCATCCAAGAAGCGAACACGCTTACCGAGAGGCTGTCGGTGACAGTTCCGAGGTTGGACAACCAAACACATCATCTGAGAAGCAGGAGGTGATGGTTCGGAAATCGTAAAAGCAGACACGCCAACCGAGAGGCAGTCGGTGACGTTCCAAAAGGAGGACAACCAAACACATCATCTATGAAGCAGGCGGTGATGGTTCGAAGATCCAAAAGGAGAACACACCAACCGAGAGGCAGTCGGTGACGGTCTAGAGGGAGGACAACGAAACACATCTTCGAGAGGCAGGCGGTGACAATTCTGAAATCAAAAAGGCAGTCACGGAAACCAAGATGCAGTCGGTGACGGTCCGAAGGGAGGACAACCGAACACATCATCTGATAAGTAGGTAGTGTAGTTTCAAAAATCCGAGTAGCGAACATGCCAACCGAGTGGCAGTCGGTGATGGTTCTGTGGGAGGACAACCAAACATATCATCCAAGAAGCAGGCGGTGATGGTTCAGAAATCCAAAAAGCGGACACGCCAGCTGAGAGGCAGACAGAGACGGTCCAGAGGGAGACAACCGAACACATCATCCGAGAAGCAGGCGGTGATGGTTCGGAAATCCGAAAGGCAGACACGCGAACTGAGATGCAGTCGGTGACGGTCCAGAGGGTGGACAAACAAACACATCATCCGAGAAGCAAACACGCCAACTGAGAGGCAGTCGGTGACGGTTCCGAGGTAGGACAACCAAACACATCATCTGAGATGCAGGCCGTGATGGTTCAGAAATCGAAAAAGTGGACACACCAACCGAGAGGCAATCGATGACAATCGAATGGGAGGACAAACGAACACGTCATCCAAGAAGCAGGCAGTGATGGTTTGGGAGTCCGAAAGGTGGACACGCGAACCGAGATGCAGTCGGTGACGGTCCAGAGGAAGGACAACTGAACACATCATTCGAGAAGCTGGCGGTGAAGTTTTGAAAATCCGAGTAGCAAACACGCCAATCGAGAGGCAGTCGGTGACGGTTCCGAGGGAGGACAACCAAACACGTCATCCAAAAAGAAGACGGTGATGGTTCGGATATCCTAGAAGTAGACACGCCAACCGAGAGGTAGTCGGTGACAGTGCTGAGGGAGGACAACCAAACTCATCATCTGAGTAGCTGGCAGTGATGGTTCAGAAATCCAAAATGTGGACATGCCAACCGAGAGGCATCCAGTGGCAGTCCAGAGGGAGGACAACCGATTACATCATCTAAGAAGCCGGTGGTGATGTTTCAGAAATCCGAAAAGTAGACACGCCAACCGAGAGGTAGTCGGTGACGGTCCAAAGATAGGACAACCAAACACATCATCCGGGAAGCAGGCGTTGATGGTTCGGAAAGTAGAATAGTGAACACGGCAACCAAGAGGCCGTCGGTGACTGTTCAAGGGGAGGACAAATGAACGCATCATCCGAGAAGCAGGCCGTAATGGTTCGGAGATCCGAAGAGCGGACACACAAGCCAAGAGGTAGTCGGTGATGGTCCAGGGGGATGACATCCGAACGCATCATACGAGAAACAGGTGGTGATCGTTCGGAAATCCGAAAGGCGAACACGTGAACCAAGATGCAATCAGTGATGGTCCAGAGGGAGGACAACCAAACACATCATCCAACTAGTAGGTAGTGATGTTTCGAAAATCCGAGTAGCAAGCATGCCAACCGAGAGACAGTCGGTGACGGTTCCGAGGGAGGACAACCAAACACATCATCTGTGAAGCAGGCGGTGACGGTTCGAAGATCCAAAAAGAGAACGCGCCAACTAAGAGGCAGTCGGTGACGGTCTAGAGGGAGGATAATGAAACACATCTTCGAGAGGCAGGCAGTGACGATTCAGAAATCCGAAAGGTAGACACGGAAACCAAGATGCAGTCAGTGACGGTCCAAAGGGAGGACAACCGAACACATCATCCGAGAAGTAGGCGGTGTAGTTTCTAATATCTGAGTAGCGAACACGCGAATCGAGAGGTAGTCGGTGATGGTTCCGAGGGAGGACAACCAAACACATCATCCGAGAAGCAGTCGGTGATTGTTCAGAAATCCAAAAAGCGGACACGCCAACTGAGAGGCAGTCAATGATGGTTCCGAGCGAGGACAACCAACCACGTCATCCAAGAAGCAGGCGGTGATGGTTCGGATCTCTTGAAAGCGAAAACGCCAATTGAGAGGCAGTCGGAGACGGTCTAGTGGGAGGACAACCGAACACATCATCCGAGAAGCAGGCGGTGATGGTTCGGAAATCCGAAAGGCCGACATGCGAACCGAGATGCAGTCGGCGACGGTCCAGAGGGTGGACAGACACACACATCATCCGAGAAGCGAACACGCGAATCGAGAGGCAGTCGGTGACGGTTCCAAGGGAGCACAACCAAAAACATCATCCGAGAAGTAGTCGGTGATGGTTCGGAAATCCAAAAAGCGGACATGCCAACTGAGAGGCAATCAGTGACAGTTCCGAGCAAGGACAACCAACCACGTCATCCGAGAAGCAGGCGGTGATGGTTCGGATCGCTTAAAAGCGGACACGCCAATCGAGAGGCAGTCGGAGACGGTCCAGTGGGAGGACAATCAAACACATCATCCGAGAAGCAGGTGGTGACAGTTCGGAAATCCGAAAGGCCGACATGCGAACCGAGATGCAGTCGGCGACGGTCCAGAGGGTGGACAAACAAACACATCATCCGAGAAGCAAACACGCCAACAGAGAGGTAGTGGTTGATGGTTCCGAGGTTGGACAACCAAACACATCATCTGAGAGGCAGGTGGTGATGGTTTAGAAATCTAAAATATGGACACGCCAACCAAGAGGTAGTCGGTGACGGTCCAAAGGGAGGACAACCAAACACATAATCTGGGAAGCAGGTAGTGATGGTTCGAAGATCCAAAAAGAGAACACGCCAACTGAGAGGCAGTCGGTGATGGTCTAGAGGGAGGACAACAAAACACATCTTCGAGAGGCAAGTGGTGACGATTCTGAAATCCGAAAGGCAGACACGGAAACCACGATGCAGTTGGTGACGGTCCAAATCGAGGACAACTGAACACATCATTCGAGAAGTAGGCGGTGTAGTTTCAAAAATCCAAGTAGCGAACACGCCAATCGAGAGGTAGTCGGTGATGGTTTCGAGGGAGGACAACCAAACATATCATCCAAGAAGCAGGCGGTGATGGTTCAGAAATTCAAAAAGCGGACACGCCAGCCGAGAGGCAGACAAAGACGGTCCAGAGGGAGGACAACCGAACACATCATCAGAGAAGCAGGCGGTGATGGTTTGGAAGTTCGAAAGGCAGACACGCAATCCGAGATGCAGTCGGTGACGGTCCAGAGGAAGGACAACTGAACACATCAACCGAGAGGCAGTCGGTGACAGTTCTTCAGGAGGACAACCGAACACATCATCCAAGAAGTAGGCGGTGAAGTTTCGAAAATCCGAGTAGCGAACACACCAACCGAGAGGCAGTCGGTGACAGTTCTTCAGGAGGACAACCAAACACATCATCCAAGAAGTAGGCGGTGATGGTTCAGAAATCCGAAAGGCCGACATGCGAACCAAGATGCAGTCAGCGACGGTCCAGAGGTTGGACAAACAAACACATAATCCGAGAAGCGAACACGCCAACCGAGAGGCAGTCGTTGATGGTTCCGAGGTTGGACAACCAAACACATCATCTGAGAAGCAGGCGGTGATGGTTTAGAAATCGAAAAAGCAAACACACCAACCGAGAGGCAGTCGGTGATGGTCCAAAGGGAGGACAACCAAACACATCATCTGTGAAGCAGGTGGTGATGGTTCGAAGATCCAAAAAGAGAACGCGCCAACTGAGAGGCAGTCGGTGACGGTCTAGAGGGAGGATAATGGAACACATCTTCGAGAGGAAGGCAGTGACGATTCAGAAATACGAAAGGCAGACACGGAAACCAAGATGCAGTCGGTGACGGTCCAAAGGGAGGACAACCGAACACATCATCCAAGAAGCAAGCGGTGATGGTTTGGAAGTTCGAAAGGTGGACACGCGAACCGAGATGTAGTCGGTGACAGTCCTGAGGAAGGACAACTGTACACATCAACTGAGAAGCTGGCGGTGAAGTTTCGAAAATCTGAGTAGCGAACATGCCAACCGAGAGGCAGTCGGTGATGGTTCCGAGGGAGTACAACCAAAAATGTCATCCAAGAAGCAGGCGGTGATGGTTAGGATATACTAAAAGCAGACACACCAACCGAGAGGCAGTCGATGATGGTCCTGAGGGTGGACAACCGAACTCATCATCCGAGAAGCTGGCAGTGATGGTTAGGAAATCAAAAAAGTGGACACGCCAACCGAGTTGCAGTCGGTGGCAGTCCATAGGGAGGACAATCGATTACATCATCTGAGAAGCAGGTGGTGATGTTTCAGAAATCCGAAAAGCAGACACGCCAACCGAGAGGTAGTCGATGACGGTCCATAGGGAGGACAACCAAACACATCATCAGAGAAGTAGGCGTTGATGGTTCGGAAACTAGAATAGCAAACACGCCAACCAAGAGGCCGTCAGTGACTGTTCAAGGGGTGGACAGATGAACGCATCATCCGAGAAGCAGGCGGTAATGGTTCAGAGATTCGAAGTGCGGACACACCAGCCAAGAGGTAGTCGGTGATGATCTAGGGGGAGGACATCCGAAGACATCATACGAGAAACAAGCGGTGATCGTTCGGAAATCCGAAAGGCAGACACTCGAACCGAGATGCAGTCAGTGACGGTCCAGAGGGAGGACAACCGAACACATCATCCGAGAAGCAGGCAGTGATGTTTCGAAAATCCGAGTAGCGAACACGCAAACCGAGAGACTGTCGGTGACGGTTCCGAGGGAGGACAATCAACCACATCATCCAAAAAGCAGTCGGTGATGGTTCGAAAATCCAAAAAGCGGACACGCTGACCGAGAGGCAGTCGGTGATGGTTCCGAGTGAGGATAACCAAACACGTCATCCAAGAAGCAGGCGGTGATGGTTCGGATATCCTAACAACGGACACGCCAACCAAGAGGCAGTGAGGTATGGTCCAGTGGGAGGACAACCGAACACATCATCCGAGAAGCAGGTGGTGATGGTTAGGAAATCTGAAAGGCCGACACGTGAACGGAGATGTAGTCGGTGACGGTCTAGATGGTGGACAAACAAACACAACATCCAAGAAGCGAACATGCCAACCAAGAGGTAGTCGGTGACGGTTCAAAGGTTGGACAACCAAACACGTCATCTGAGAAGCAGTCGGTGACGGTTCAAATGTTGGACAACCAATCACGTCATCTGAGAAGCAGGCGGTGATGGTTTGGATGTCCGAAAGGCGGACACGCGAATTGAGTTGCAGTCAGTGACGGTCCAGATGGAGGACAACTGAACACATCATCCGAGCAGCTGGAGGTGAAGTTTCGAAAGTCCGAGTTGCGAACACACCAACCGAGTGGCAGTCGGTGACGGTTCCGAGGGAGGCCAACCAAACACGTCATCCAAGAAGTAGGCGGTGATGGCTCGGATGTCCTGAAAGCGGACACGCCAACCGTGAGGCTGTCGGTGACGCTGCTGAGGGAGGACAACCGAACACATCATCCGAGAAGCTTGCAGTGATGGTTTGGAAATCCAAAAGGCGGACATGCCAACCGAGAGGCAGTCGGTGGCAGTACATAGGCAGGACAACCGATTACATCATCCGAGTGGGAGATCGTGATGTTTCGGAAAATCGAAAAGAGGACACGCCAATCGAGAGGTAGTCGGTGACAGTCCAAAGGGAGGACAACCAAACACATCATCCGAGAAGCAGGCGTTGAAGGTTCGGAAACTAGAATAGTGAACACGCTAACCGAGAGGCCGTCAGTGATTGTTCAGAGGGAGGACAAACAAACACATCATCTGAGAAGCAGGCAGTGATGGTTCGGTGATCCGATGAGCGGACACAGCAGCCAAGAGGTAGTCGATGATGGTACAGGGGGAGGACATCCGATCTCATCATCTGAGAAACAGGCGGTGATGGTTTAGAAATCCAAAAAGCGGACACGCCAAACGAAACGCAGTCGGTGACGGTTCCGAGGGAGGACAACCAAACACATCATTCGAGAAGCAGTCGGTGATGGTTCAGAAATCGAAAAAGTGGACACGTCAACCGAGAGGCAGTCAGTGACGGTCCAGAGGGAGGACAACCGAACACATCATCCGAGAAGTAGGTGATGATGGTTCGGAATTCCGAATGGCGGACACGCGAACCGAGATGCAGTCGGTGACGGTCCAGAGGTAGGACAACCGAACACATCATCTGAGAAGCAAGCGGTGATGTTTCGAAAATATGAGTAGTGAACACACCAATCAAGAGGCTGTCGGTGATGGTAACGAGGGAGGACAACCAAACACATCATTCGAGAAGCAGTCGGTGATGGTTAAAAAATCCAAAAATTGGACAATCAATTGAGAGGCAGTCGGTGACAGTCTAGAGGGAGGACTACCTAACACATCATCCGAGAAGCAGGCGGTGATGTTTCGAATATCCAAGTAGCGAACACGGCAACCGAGAGGCAGTCGGTGACAGTTCCGAGGTAGGACAACCAAACACATCATCCAAGAAGCAGGCGGTGATGGTTTGGGTATCCTAAAAGTGGACACGCCAACTGAAAGGCAGTCAGAGACGGTCTAGTGGGAGGACAACCGAACACATCATCCAAGAAGTAGGCGGTGATGGTTTGGAAACCTGAAAGGCAGACATGCAAACCGAGATGCAGTCGGTGATGGTCCAGAGGGTGGACAAATAAACACATCATTCGAGAAGCAAACACGCCAATAGAGAGGCAGTTGGTGACGGTTCCGAGGTTGGACAACCAAACACATCATTTGAGAAGCAGGCGGTGATGGTTTGGAAATCGAAAATGTGGACACGCCAACCGAGAGGCAGTCGGTGATGGTTTCGAGGGAGGACAACCATACATTTCATTCAAGAAGCAGGTGGTGATGGTTCGGATATCCTAAAAGCAGACACGCCAACCGAGAGGCTGTCGGTGATGGTGCTGAGGGAGGACAATCGAACACATCATCTGTGAAGCTGGCAGTGATGGTTCAGAAATCCAAAAAGGGGACACGCCAACCGAGAGCCAGTCGGTGGTAGTTTAGAGGGAGGACAACCGATTACTCATTCGAGATGCTGGTGGTGATGTTTCGGAAATCCGAAAAGTGGACACGCCAACCGAGAGACTGTCAGTGACATTGCTGTGGGAGGATATAGACACCCCGATATTGAGGTTACTCATTGATAAGGCTCCAATTGTTGCTTTGGAAGTGTCTGATCCTTGAACCAATCCCTAAACCCTTAGCAAGCCTGCAGCCCAATTTGAAAACCAGACCAATAGGGGAGAGCACATAGCTAGCACACTTCCCTAGCACACATAGCTAGCACACTTCCCTAGCACACCAACCTAGCACACTTAGCTAGCACACTTCCCTAGCACACATAGGTGGCACACCTAGCCAGCGCACATCCCTGGCGCACACCACTTCGCAGGCTGCGGGCTGCTGGCTTTCCACCTCCCATAGCTATTACCTCTAGTAGCGAATATGCCATGGAATCTTCCAGGCTTTTCGTCTGCGAGGCTCTCCCCATTCCCATGAGTTACCCATGAGAAAATCCTATATAAGGACCCCTATAGGTAGCCATGAGGAGAGGTTAGAAATCCTGAGCTGATATCAGAAACACAAAATTCTGCTCTGAACCAGCTCCCTGCACGAATTTCTCCTTCAGTCTAGCAACCTATGCTCATTCTCTAGAGCACTCCCTTGCGTCCTAAAGCCTCCATGGTCCTTCCAAAGCAACAAGGATCTTCTTATTTCTGATACTACAAGAAGGAACATCTTGAGAGGTAGGCTTTCTACCTCCTCTTTATCTTTTGAATCTTATTTCAGAAACATGATAGAGTACGCTTGAAATCATGCATATGGACTGATTTATTCCCTATTTTCGTAGGGTTTTATATAATGAACATGCTTG